>JAVTVY010031972.1:0-13228 GCA_036873755.1 Hanleya hanleyi | reverse complement strand
GTCTTCATGCGCGTGCGCGCAATGCGGCTCAGTCGTACACCAGTACACCAGTCTCGATCCTCGACTTGGGGTAGAGTGTGCTAAAAATAGATTACCAGCTAGCGTGCTATAAAAGGGAAGCGGCCTTGCCGTTTCATCAGACGCTCTGTCAACCACCAAGATGTTCACTTGCACAACTTGCCAGAAGCAGTTTACTCGCCCAGAAGATTTGCGACGCCACGAGTCCTCCATCCACAACGGTGCACGACATACTTGTATAACCTGCGCACGGTCATTTAATCGGCAGGATCAGTTACTGCGCCACGAACGTTCAATTCATGGGCCACCCAAGCGTCCATGCGAGGATTGTGGTCAACTCTTCAAACGACGCAGTCAGTTGCTGCGACACCAACGGTTGATTCATGCCCCGGTACAGAGTCATACGCCTGACAACATCGAACATTTTCTGGGCGATTCCACCAAGATGTTCACTTGCACAACTTGTCAGAGGCAGTTTACTCGTCTAGATAATTTACGACGCCACGAGGCCTCCACCCACAACGATGCACGCTATACTTGTATAACCTGCGCAGGGTCATTTAATCGGAAGGATCAGTTACTGCGCCACGAACGTTCAATTCATGGGCGACGCAAGCGTCCATGCGAGGATTGTGGTCAACTCTTCAAACGACGCAGTGAGTTAAGACGGCATCAGCGTTTGATTCATGGTCCGTCTCTACGGTTTGAGCGACAACTTCCTACTGAAGAGGAGCCGCGGAAGGTCAGACCCAGTGAAGATAAGCCCGGGGAGACGAACGCCAATGGTGATGCGATGAAGGAGAGCCCGCCTATACCCACAGTTCAGAAGAGCCTGGATATCCAGCCGGACCCCAGCGTTACGGTTTCGAGTCATACGCCTGACAACATCGAACATTTTCTGGGCGATCTCTTACAGGACAACCATCCAGTGAGTGACATCGATCGGCGCCATTGGTCCATGACACGGCACTGTTTCCACCCGCATGGCCCTATTCAAGATATTTACAATTTTCCACTGACCAACCGCACCCGTCTACGCAGCTACGTGGAAGCCATCTTCAAAGATCAAACTACGGCCTTCAAATTGAATGTCGCTTTCGGGTACATCTTACGTCACAAAAAGGCGGGCCAGTTACGGTATTATTATCCCGGCAATAATATCTATGTGTCTGACCAGCCGTTCACCATCATTAACCGGAGGTCACTAGAGACGATGCTGGAGATACTGGACACCGTGGAACCCTTGAGATGGGCACATCATCAACGCCCCAACATACAATGGGTGGTAGAGAGGGTAACCAATATCACGTTTTTCCTGACCAAGCTGACCGACCACCGCCATCGGTTGAATGCGTCACCCGCGCACTGATGAATACCATAACATGCCGCACATACTCTCTATGTCTACATGCTGATCGTTGACTTGAGCTCAGTAAACACTTGTACCTAATGTGATGGTGCGTTAAATAATAAAACATGGTGTTTGATATTTCAATTTGTTTTGCTGTTAACATACTAAACATACCCAGGGCGGCTCCCCCAGCCTGGGTATGATGTAACATTGGGGATAATAAACTATATAAACATTGCTGAACTTGTTGTTATTCACGACAACCGCTATCCGATTGTATAATACAGAATATATAATCTAGCCTTCACATGGATACCTCACTCGACCCAATAGGCCCATGAGGGGCTCGGCTAGACCCCAACAACGTCTATTTCCATACTACGGCCAGGCTGCGCATGCGCAGAATGACGATATTTCAACCCCACACCCACGCCATCAGAGGCTCCCTCACATAGGCTTCACATAGGCTTCACATGGATACATCACACGGCCCATTCGAACCGTGAATAGCCCATCTCTAACCCAAACACACACCCACATACCCCCCCAAATGCCTACTTTCTATACTACGGGCCAGTCTGCGCATGCGCAGACTATTGAACACGGACGAACCATTAGTGTAGGCAAGTGCTCCTCCACGAGAGCTTCAAAATAAGACCTCACTCGACCCCATTGGACCATTAGGGACTCACTTAGACTCCAACATGTCCACCCCGTATGGCCCTATACACCCATAGCTATGCAGTATAGGCCTATGGGCCTACCCAGGCCTCGGTGACTTTTCAAAAATTTCACCGATTCGCTCCGGGACACTTCCTATCGTGTTCTAAATGACGAGACGTGAAAAACAAATCCAAACAACCCTACCGCAAATGTATAGAAGTAGGTTTCCCATGGGGACAAACATTGATCCTATACCCCCAGTATGGGACTATATATATATATATATATATATATATATATATATATATTTATAGGTCTATATGGGTCTCGGTGACTTTTTTCAAAAATTTCACCGATTCGCACGGGGACACTTCCTATCATGTTCTAAATGACGAGACGAGTAAAACGAGACCCCACAACCCTACCGCAAATGTATAGAAGTACGTTTCCCAGGGGGACAAACATTGATCCTATACCCCCAGTATGGGACTATATGGAGCTATATCGTACTTTTTCAAAAATTTCACCGATTCGTGCCGGGACACTTCCTATCGTGTTCTAAATGACGAGACGTGAAAAACAAATCCAAACAACCCTACCGCAAATGTATAGAAGTACGTTTCCCAGGGGGACAAACATTGATCCTATACCTCCAGTCTGGGACTATATGGGTGTCGGCGAATTTTTTCAAAAATTTCACCGATTGGCTCCGGGACACTTCCTATCATGTTCTAAATGACGAGACTAAGAAAACGAGACCCCACAACCTATACCGCAAATGTGGAGAAGTAGGTTTCCCAGGATGGTCCTATCCCCACATACCCCATATAGGCATTTTCCCGTAATTTAGGATAAAGTCCGTGTTCCGTATTTTTGCAGGAAAAATTTTACATACACCCACCCTGGAACTAGGGGGAGATAACTCTATTGATAGGCAAGCCCCGTTAAGCCCGGGGACCTATATACCTCCCATACCCCATATAGGTATTTTCCCAGATTTTTCGATAAAGTCCGTGTTCCGTTTTTGTTTTCAGGACAAATTTTACATGCACCCACCCATGACTGGATGCCCCTTCACCTAGGCTTCACATGGATACCTCATACAACTCCATCGGCCCATTAGGGGCTCCCCTAGCTCCCAAAACGTCTATTTCCATACCCTTGGGCCACCGCGCATGCGCAGAATGCCAATATTTCAACCCCACACCCAGCCCATCAGATGCCCCTTCACGAATGCTTCACTTTGATACCTCACTCGACCCCATTGGACCATTAGGGGCTCCCCTAGCTCCAAAACGTCTATTTCCATACCCTTGGGCCACCGCGCATGCGCAGAATACCGATAGTTTAACCCCACACCCAGCCCATTAGATGCTCCTTCACGAATGCTTCACTTTGATGCCTCACTCGACCCCATTGGACCATTAGTGGCTCCCCTAGCTCCAAAACGTGTAGCGGGACCCATACAGGGTCCAGTTTTCGACACTAGGTGACCACATCCCGACAAAATGGCCAGTTTTCGACACCGGATGTGCCGCCATCTTGAACATATGTGCCGCCATCTTGGATATGTCCCATAATGCACCGGGTCAAAATACTCGCTTCTGATTGGCTGAGAGCTCTGTGCCGGATTTGAAATACTCGCTTCTGATTGGACGAGAGCTCCGCATTGCGTCTGCGCATGCGCAGAATGATATTCCTACCGCACACCCAGCCCATCAGATGCCCCTTCACGAATGCTTCACATGGATACCTCACTCGACCCCATTGGACCATGAGTAGCTCCCCTAGCTCCAACACAGCTATTTCCATACCCTTGGGCCACCGCGCATGCGCAGAATGGTGACAACGGCCGAGCCGCTAGTGCAGTCAGATGCCTCCTCACGAATGCTTCACATCGATACCTCACTCGACCTCATTGGACCATTAGTAGCTCCCCTAGCTCCAACACGGCTATTTTCGTACCCTTGGGCCACCGCGCATGCGCAGAATGCCGATAGTTCAACCCCACACCCAGCCCATCAGATGCCCCCTCACATAGGCTTCACTTTGATACCTCACTCGACCCCATTGGACCATTAGGGACTCCCCTACATCCCAAAACGTCTATTTCCATACCCTTGGGCCACCGCGCATGCGCAGAATGCCGATATGTCAACCCCACACCCAGCCCATTAGATGCCCCTTCACATAAGCTTCACTTTGATACCTCACTCGACCCCATCGGACCATTTTATCTAGGGACTACTTTTTCTCCGCGGAAGCTTTTCCCCGAGACCGAATCACCGCCAAAACCGCGGCCAGACCGCATCACCGCGGATGAATACATCCTGAATACATCCCCGCCAACAATTGGAACTCTCCTGTGTTGGAGGTAGCTTTTGGTCCTTCTGCCGGAACTATACTGCACTTGACCTCTCCTCCCGCCTCGTTTCCGCCCCAAATGACCTCTACATCCGGGGGAAATACTACTTTAAATCACCTATATATACTACTGGAGAAGGCTATCAAACCGCCGTCTCAATCTGCCGCTAAATAATAATACAATCCAAAGTGCCGTATCTACCGCTGAGCAAAAGTATAACATTCAAACTACCGTCTTCATTCCACCACTGATGAGAAAGTGCTTCTAAGCAAGGGAGACTATTCAAACCACCGTCTCCATTCCACCGCCGAGGAAAAGGAGAATACCATCAAACCCCGTCTCAATCTGCCGTTAAATAATAATACTATCCCAAAGTGCCGTATCTACCGCTAGATGGACAATGAACTGTTAAATGCCGCAACGCCATTTCTCTGAAAAGATACAGCATACAGACAGCTAGGATGATTACCACTCTCAGCCCCGACCACCCACCCCTTATGAAAATGTTTCAAACGCCGCCTTTAAAACAGAAGGCATGCCTTAATAGTGGGAAGTCTATCTCTCTCGTGCTCTCTTACATGAAGTATGGACCGGATAATGGTGCTCTGTCTGTAACCCAACAACGCGGAATTATAACATGTCTTCCTAAAGAGGGTAAAGCAAACATTTGCTTAAAAACTGGCGGCCTGTATCACTATTAAATATCACCTACAACATTGCATCTGCGGCTATTGCACAAAGAATAAAAACTAGTTTGCCCCATATAATTCACGAGGATCAAAAAGGATTTATGGCTGGGATATTTATTGGTGAAAACACGAGGCTGGTATATGATATAATGCAATATTCAGAGGATCACCAAATACTAGGTTTGTTAATATTGATAGACTTCGAAAAAACGTTCGACTCTGTACATACAAAAGGCATTGGCATATTTCAAGTTTTACCCTTCTATACAAAAATGCATAAATATATTCCACAAAAACGCCAGGACATGTGTGTTAGTTAACGGCTTTGCTTCTCAGTTCTTCGACATATCACGCGGCTCTCGCCAAGGGGATCCATAATCACCGTACATTTTTCTCATTTGTGCAGAAATATTAGCAGCAATACTTAGAGGCAATGCAAATATTAAGGGTATCAAGATTGGAGAGGAGGAATTCCTTCTGTCCCAATATGCTGACGATACTACAATTTTCCTAGACGGGTCCCTCAAGAGTTTAAATTCATGTCTGGAAACATTGGAACATTTTGCTAAGTTTTCAGGTTTAAAAATGAATGTAGACAAAACAAAAATTGTTCGAATAGGTTCACTTAAAACATCCAACATAATGGTGAAAACAAAATGGCATTTGGATTGGTCACAAGGCGATTTTTAATTACTAGGACTGGCTTTCACCCAAAACCTAGCTGAAATGGTGGAGAGAAACTATAAAGACAAACTAAAGGATATTTCTTCTGCCATGAGAATATGGTCAAGACGTGGACTGACTCCAATAGGTAGAGTTGTTGTTCTGAAAAGCTTACTTTTGTCAAAACTAAATCACATCTTTGCAGCTCTTCCAAATCCATCTGAACCAATGATAGAAGAATTTCAAAAAAGTTGTTTCGCGTTTGTATGGAACTCAAAACCAGACAAAATTTCCAGGAGAATGGCAACCAAAACTGTAGATGGAGGTCTCGATATTCCGGTAATAAAATTCGTCATTCAGGCACAAAAAATATCGTGGATGAGAAGATTATATCTGAATAATCCTAAATGGGGAAAACTACTCCAACTGTATATGCCACAAAACCAAAGCATGGTGGCAGTAGGTTCTGCTTTCTTAAGAAAAACCGTCATCCCATATATTGACAATCTTTTCTGGAAAGCATGGGCTGATTTTCAAGCAAAACTAGATTATAAAGCGAGCCATATATTTTCCAATGAGATAATATGGTATAATGGGAATGTTACCATAGATAACAAATTGTTTTATCTACCCGATTGGGATAGAAAAGGTGTCCGTTTCGTTAATGATCTTTTAGAAGCCGACGGAACATTCCTACAATTTGATAAATTAAGAAAAAACTCTCTATGCAGATCAAACTTTTTGGAGTATATATCTGTATGCCACGCAATAAAAAAGGCGGCAAATAAAAAAGGAATTTTATCTTTACAGAAACAAAGAATAACACCGCAGATTCCACCCCATGTTTCGTCTTTATTGAGCGTCCGAAAAGGTTGTAAAATTTACTATAGAATCTTAGTAGAATATAAAGTTGAAATTCTGTCGCATTGACCTACTTTTGATGACGTCATCGCGGAGCATGCGGAGCTCTCGTCCAATCAGAAGCCGTCAAAGCGATGACGTCATCGATGACGTCACAGAGCTCTCGTCCAATCAGAAGCCGTCAAATCTTCGGTAATCTCCGCTAATGTTCGGTCATCTCCGGCAATGTCCGACCCTCTCTGGGACAATAGATAGCCTTTATCTGCCCTTCCGAAGCATCCATGGCCTGTACAGGGTCTCCGACAATATCCCCATCTATTTGCCCATGTTAAATGGCAAGTGGGGAACCCTCGGTTTCACCATACAATGAAAGGATCCCAGTGGGAATTGAACCCGGGTCGTTTTATCAAGAGGCAGACACGTTATCCATTAGGCTACGAGTCATATCATACAAACCAAGGTTGAAAATACGATATATATGTCTACTACCAATGTTAATGTATACGGGGAATACCTAAATAGACGTTTTGTGACCTAGGTGGGTCCCTAGTGGACCGATTGGGTCGAGTGAGGTATCAAAGTGAAGCATTCGTGAAGGGGCATCTGATGGGCTGGGTGTGGGGTTGAAATATCGGCATTCTGCGCATGCGCGGTGGCCAAAGGGTATGAAAATAGCCGTTTTGGAGCTAGGGGAGCCCCTAATGGTCCGATGGGGTCGAGTGAGGTATCATTGTAAAGCATTCGTGAAGGGGCATCTGATGGGCTGGCTGTGGGGTTGAAATATCGTCATTCTGCGCATGCGCAGTAGACAAAGTGTATGGAAATAGCCGTTTTGGGGTCTAGGTGGGGCACTAGTAGGCCGATTGCACCGAGTGAGGTATCATTGTAAAGCATACGCGAGGAAGCATCCAGCGGAATGGCTGAAACGTGAAAGTGACGTCATTCTGCGCATGCGCAGTAGACAAAGGGTATGGAAATAGGGTTTTGGTGGTCTAGATGGGCCACTATTGGGCGGATTGCATCGAGTGAGGTATCATTGTAAAGCATACGCGAGAGAGCATCCAGCAAAATGGCTGAAACGTGGAAGTGACGTCATTCTGCGCATGCGCAGTAGACAAAGACGATGCAAATAGACGTTTTGTGGCCCAGAGGGGCCACTATTCGTCCGATTGGGTCGATTGAGGTATCATTGTAAAGCATACGTCAGGGAGCATCCGAAGTAAGGGGTGAGCGGTGGAACTCACGTCATTCTGCGCATGCGCAGTAGACAAAGAGTATGGCAATAAACGTTTTGGGGTCTAGGTGGACCACTAGTGGTACGATGGAGTCGAGTGAGGTATCAATGCAATGCCTACATGGAGGAGCATGCGCCTGGACTAGTGTGTTGTTTGTTTTCAACGTTCTGCGCATGCGCAGACAGGGAATTGTCGGAAAATGATATGGAAATAGACGTTTTAGGGTCCAGAGGGGCCACTATTCATCCGGTTGGGTCGAATGAGGTATCGTTGTAAAGCATACGTCAGGGAGCATCCGAAGTAAGGGGTGAGACGTGAAAGTGACGTCATTCTGCGCATGCGCAGTAGACAAAGTGTATGGAAATAGGGTTTTGGTGGTCTAGATGGGCCACTATTGGGCGGATTGCATCGAGTGAGGTATCATTGTAAAGCATACGCGAGAGAGCATGCGCCTGGACTAGTGTGTTGTTTGTTTTCAACGGTTTGCGCATGCGCAGACAGGGAATTGTGGGAAAATGGTATGGAAATAGACGTTTTGGGGTCTAGGCGGATCACTAGTGGTCCGATTGCATCAAGTGAGGTATCATTGTAAAGCATACGCGAGGGAGCAACCGGCGTAAGGGGTGTGACGTAGAACTGACGTCATGCTGCGCATGCGCAGTAGAGAAAGGATATGGACATAGCCGTTTTGGTCCGAGAGGGGCCACTATTGGGCCGATTGGGTCGAGTGAGATATCATTGTAAAGCATACGCGAGGGAGCATCCGACGGTATGGCTGAAACGTAAAACTGACGTCATTCTGCGCATGCGCAGCAGACAAAGTGTATGGACATACACGTTTTGGGGTGTAGGTGTGCCCCTGATGGTCTGATTCGGTCGAGTGAGGTAGCATCTTGGAGCCCTCGGGGTGTAGACCACGATTTGAGGGATGTCCACGGCATCTGTCATATCATTGGTGACGTCATCAGTAGGACTAGTAGCCAAAGTGGGTATGCTGGGAGTGTGAAAGGTGGTGTTTGGGGTCGAGATGACCCAAAATTCATCAGAATGGGTCGTGTGAGGTGTCATGTTGAAGCATTCGTTGGGGAGCATCCGACTGGGTGGGTGTGCGTCGTGGAAGTACCACCCATCTGCGCATGTGCAGTAGAAAAGGGGTATTGGAATGAATGTTGAGATGTTGAGATGAACTACCATTGTCCGAGTGAGTCGTGTGAGGTATGCTAGTCAAGCACTGGTGGACTAGCCAGACCGAATGCTCCTGCGCAGTCGGGGATTAGTAGAGAAAGAGGAGTTTCGGAAGTGCAGGAGAGCTTTTGAGGGCCCTTTTCCATCCGGTTACCTGATAGAGTTACCTGTGTGTGCGTGTGAATGCGCGCGTGCGTGTGTTTGTGTGTGTGTATGGGTGTGCGCGCGCGTTTGTGGTGGTATGTGTGGTTGGGTGTGTGTGTGTTCTTACACAGTTTGCTGTAGGAGGGGAACCTTCTGTCATCGCGACAATATGCTCAGACACATTCAATGTAAGCACAACCAAGAGACATCAACAACAAGCATATAGTGTATTATACATTTTATTCTCCCTGCCATCACAATACACCCAGGCTGAGGGAGTCTCCCTGGGTATGTTCACAGCAAAACAAATCCAAATATCAAACACCATGTTTTATTATTTAACGCACCGTCACATTAGGTACATGTGTTTACTGAGCTCAAGTCAACGATCAGCATGTAGACCTATAAAGTATCTACGGCATGTTATGCTATTCATCAGTGCATGGGTGACGACATTCAGCCGATGGACTGGTCGATCAGTTTAGCCACGAAGAACGTAACATTGGTCACCCTCTCCACTGTCCATTTGGTGTTGGGGCGTTGATGTTGCACCCATTCCAAGGGATCCACGTTCTCTAGTTGGGTCAAGAACGTCTCCAGTGACGCACGATTGGTAATGGTGAACGGCTGTTCGAACAATTGGTTGTTGCCACTTGAATAGAAATACCGGAGTTGACCCGTCATCTTATGGCGTGAGATGTACCCAAAAACGAGATTTAACTTGAAGGCCGTAGTTTGGTCGTTGAAGGTGGCTTCCACGTAGTTGCGCAGATGGGGGAGGTCGGTCAGTCGGAAATTGTACAAGTCCAATATAGGGCGATGACGGTGGAAATAGTGCCGAATCATGGACCAATGGCGCCGATAGATGTCACTTACTTCACTGGTATCCGGTAACAGATCGCTAGGAACATTTATGGGCTCGTCCAGAAAATATTCGATGTTGTCAGGTGTATGACTCGGAACCGTAACGCTAAGGTCCGGCTGGATATCCAGGCCCTCCTGGACTGTGGGTATACGCGGGCTCTCAGTGATCGCCTCACCAGTGGCATTCGTCTCCCTGGGCTCGTCTTCACTGGGACTGACCCTCCTGGGTGCATCTTCAGTGGGAAGTTGTCGCCGTGGTGACGGGGCATGAATCAAACGTTGGTGATGTCTTAACTGACTGGGTCGTTTGAAGAGTTGACAACAATCGTTACATTGTTCCGTCGCGCCCTCGTGGAGTGCTCTCTGATGGCGCCGTTAAATATCCCCCCGATTAAATGACCGTGAGCACGTTTTACAAGTATACTTCAAGGCATTGTGGGCGGAGGCCTCGTGGCGTCGTAAATCGTTTAGACGAGTAAATGACTTCAGGCATGTCGTGCAATTGAACATGTCGACTGCGGATCAGCGAATGATGAAAACTGTCACATACTCCCACTTTTATAAGCCCGCACCCCACCAGAACTCGCCTACGTTGTTTTCTCCATCAATCAGCGCATCGCCGTCCTGTACAGTCTATGCTCGAGTGCACACTTGAGTGAGTGAGTGAGTGAGTGAGTGAGTGTGAGTGAGTGAGTGAGTGAGTGTGAGTGAGTGAGTGAGTGAGTGGGAGCTCAGAGCTCGGCAGTGACGTCATCGTACGCATGGGCACACATCTGTGGTGCACCCTATGCCCTAAGTCATATGCATGTTAGAATACGTGACCTTTCGGTGCTTGGTCCATTTCCGTGAACCGGTTAACTACGGTATACAAAAGAACCAAAATCACATTGTTGTAGGAATAAACACATTTTATAACAGAGAACACAACATATATACAAGAGTTATTTCCCTCTTATTATAATATCAACGACAGAAGTCCAGTGCAGTGTAAGTCCACCTATACTTTAGCATTTATCAGATGCCGTCGTTGGCGCCCGTATTTGCCCACGAAAAAGGTGACATTGGTCATCATTTCCACCTGCCATTTGGTGTTGGGGCGCTGTTCATAGGCCCATTCCAAGGCATCCAATGTCTCCAGTTGGGCCAGGGCCATCTCCAGGGACGCACGATTGGTGATGGTGAAAGGATGGTCGTACACTGGGTTATTGGCACTGGAATAGAAATAGCGCAATTGACCCGTCATCTTATGGCATAAGATGTACCCAAATACTACATTTAGTTTGAAGGCCATAGGTTGGTCGTTAAAGATGGCTTCCACGTATCTGCGTAGATGGGCGAGGTGAGTCAGTCGGAAATTGTACAAGTCCAATATAGGGCGATGACGATGGAAACAGTGCCGGATCATGGCCCAATGGCACCGGTAGATGTCACTCACTGGATGATCTTCGGGTAAGAGATCGATAGGAACATGGGTTCGTCCAGAAAATGTTCGATGTCGTCAGGCGTATGACTAGGAACCGTATCATCGGGGTCCGGCTGGGCATCCAGGCCGTCCTCGACTGTGGGTATAGGCGGGCTGGACATGGGTTCGTTGCTCAGTAAGCGTTGGGTAGGTGGTGTCTCCGTACGTTTTATCTCCCTGAGCTCCTCGGCACTGGGATCAATCTCCATCGGCGCTTCGATTCGGAGCGGTGGATCGACCTCCATGGGTTCTTCCATTCGAGAATGTAAGGAAGGAAGATGGAAGAGCTCCTCGACACTGGGATCAATCTCCATCGGCTCTTCAATTCGGGGCGGCTTATCGACCTCCATGGGTTCTTCCATTCGAGGTTGCATTTCCATGGGAACTGAAATATCCGGTCTGGAGAGTGGCGAGCGTGATCAATTGACTGGGGCCTTTGAAGAGGTGACCACACTCTTCGCGTATATGCTTGGGTACTTCATGGCGTGCACGTGTGTGACGACGTAAATGATCCGGGCGCTGAAACGACTGTGTACATATCGTACAGCTATACTGGGCGGTACCGTCGTGCTTCGTAGCCTCATGGCGGCGCAAGTCGTGCAGACGAGTGAATGATTTCAAGCACGTAGTACAAGTGAACATCTTCTTGGTTGACAGAGCGTCTTATGAAACGGCCAGGCCGCTTCCCTTTTATAGCACGCTAGCTGATGATCTATTTTAAGCACAACTGGTTCAATCTGGTTGAAATCCAGGTACCGTGGTTTTACGTCCGGGTCCTCATCGTACATCCGGGGTTTTCCAGGTTTACTGTTACGTGACCGGAACCGAAAGTTGTCACAAGACAGGTGGCGCCCTACATATAGACTGATGAGGGACACATGTTCATTCCTATATTTACAGACACCATCACCAGCACCACCACATATCAGTTCTACCAACACCACACACTATCACCACCACCATCATCACCACCACACACCACCACCACACACCACCACCACCACCTCCACCACCACAGACCACCACCAGGCGTTGACGCCCATCAACGCCACCACCACCACACACCACCACCACCACCACCACCACCACCACCACCACCACCACCACATACCGCCACACACCACCACCACCGGGCACACATACCTGGTGCACCCTGTACCCTATAGCCCGTAGGGCATAGGGTACACCAAGGTGTGGGTGCACCAGGTATGTGTGCCCGGTGGTGGTGGTGGTGGTGGTGTGTGGCGGTCTGTGGTGGTGGTGGTGGTGGCGGTGGTGGTGTGTGGTGGTGGTGGTGGTGGCGCTGACGGGCGTCAACGCCCGGTGGTGGTCTGTGGTGGTGGAGGTGGTGGTGGTGGTGTGTGGTGGTGGTGTGTGGTGGTGCTGATGGTGGTGGTGATAGTGTGTGGTGGTGGTAGAACTGATATGTGGTGGTGCTGGTGATGGTGTCTGTAAATATAGGAATGAACATGTGTCCCTCATCAGTCCATATGTAGGGCGCCACCTGTCTTGTGACAACTTTCAGTTCCGGTCACGTAACAGTAAACCTGGAAAACCCCGGATGTACGATGAGGACCCGGACGTAAAACCACGGTACCTGGATTTCAACCAGATTGAACCGGTTGTGCTTAAAATAGATCATCAGCTAGCGTGCTATAAAAGGGAAGCGGCCTGGCCGTTTCATAAGACGCTCTGTCAACCAAGAAGATGTTCACTTGTACTACGTGC
>JAVTVY010031971.1:0-12042 GCA_036873755.1 Hanleya hanleyi | reverse complement strand
GCCTTCAAGTTGAATCTGGCGTTTGGTTGTGTACTGCAGCATAATGAGACAGACCAAGTCCGATAATTTCACTCGAGCAGTAACATCCGGGTATTTGACCTACCGTCACGGATAGGGCATCGCTAGAGACCGTGCCACATCAAGTGGACCAATTGGATGTGTCGGAATGGGCCCAACAACAACGCGCCAACACCCAATGGGTCGTAGAGAGGCTGATCGATGTCACGTTTTTCGTTACCAAGCTGACCGACCACCCCATCCGATGAATGTATTCACCCATGCACTGATAGATACTCAGAATGCGCAAACAACTATTTGAGGATATGTTGCCTCAACGGTATCCTGGCCTGCCCGACGACGATTAGAACAAACGGATCAGAGCGAACATGGCCGAAGATGGAACTTTCTGAAATGGCGACTTCTGATTGGACAAGAGCAGCCGAGAATACATCTAACGAAAGAAAGAATATGACAGATTCAGCGCCAAATGGTGACCTCTGATTACTTGAGGCTACTTGTATTATAAACATACCCAACGCAGTTCCCCCAGCTTGAGTATGATATACTGGAGGCGATAATAAAATGATTGATCTGTCATCATTGTTGTTGCTGTTTTTCTCTCACCGGTCTACATCATGGGCGTTAAGGCGTAACGACAGGCGCTGACGGGCGTCACCGCATTTCGATGAATTATTGTCAATTTCATGGACTATCTTGAAAATCAGAGCTTCAGGGCTAATTCACCAGGACGTTGAAGCGTTCAGCATGCGTTGATACTCCTCACATGACCCATTCGGACCACGGATGGTCCATCTCTACCCCAAACGCTTTCCTACACACCCCAAAATGTCCGCTTGCGCTAATACGTCTACTGATGACGACACCAATGACGTCACAGATCACGTGGACATGCCTCAAATGGTGGTCTACATACCAACAGCCACAAAATGACACCCCACACGACGCATTCGTACCAAGCATGGTCCCTCTCTACCCCAAACACAACCCCACGCACCCCCAAAATGACCACTTTACTTACTACACCCAACTGCGCATGTGCAGATTGACGCAATTTGCAATGAAAAAAACACGACATTCTAACTCTACCCTACAAAAGCTTTACTTTGACACCTCCCACGACTCATTTGGACCAATAGTGGTCCATCTCTACCCCAAACACACCTCACGCACCCCCAGAATGTCTGCTTTCTATACTACTACGAGACTGCGCATTCGCAGAATAATGAAAACGGACGATAAATTAGTCCAGTCGGATGCTCCTCCACGAGAGCTTGAAACTAAGACCTCACACGACACCATCGGACCACTAGGGGCTCACCTACACCCCAAACTCCCACCCAGCACTATTTGCCCACTACGCATGCGCGCAGTATCTTTTTCAAAAGATTTCACCGCTTAGCTTCGGGACCCCCATCGCCCATCGTGTTCTACGTGGTGAGACGTGAAAAATAAGATCCCACAACCTATATCGCAATGTCCAGGAGTATATTTCCCAGTATGGACCTATCCACTGAGCCAGTATGGGCCAATATACAGACCTACCCGGTGCCTGGACCTTTCAAAAAAAAATTCACCGCTTAACTTCGAGACCCCTCCCATCGTGTTCTACGTGGTTAGACGTGAAAAACAAGATCCCACAACCCGTATCGCAATGAACATGTGTGAATTGCCCAGTATTGGCCTATCCACTGAGCTAGTAGGCCTATGGGCCTATCCAGACCTCGGTGAACTTTTCGAAAAATTTCACCGCTTAGCTTCGGGACCCCGCCCATCGTGTTCTACGTGGTGAGACGTGAAAAACAAGATCCCACAACCCATATCGCAATGTCCAGGAGTAAATTTTCTAGTATAGACCTATCCACTGAGCAAGTATGGGCCAAAATACAGACCTACCCGGTACCGGGATTTTTCGAAAAATTTCACCGCTTAGCTCCGGGACCATTCCCATCGTGTTTTACGTGGTGAGACGAAGAAAACAAGACCCCACAACCTACAGTAAAATCCACAAACAATGACCACCCCCATACTCCATACAGTCATTTTGCAAATGTTCGAATCGTTCTCCTATTGTTGAGGTAAAGTCCGTGTTCCGCATTTTATATTTTCGGAGACAAGTCCTCTTTTTACATACACCCACCCATGACTTGATAGGCAGGCCCGATAAACCGGAGATTGATATTAGCCCTTTTGGACCTTGTTGATACGAGTTTTCCCCTATTTTAGGGATAAAGTCCGTGTTCCGCTTCTCATATTCTTGGGGCAAATCATCAATTCGCAGGCACCCACCCATGACTTGATCGCCCTGGACGAGCGCTCCACTTTGACACCTCACTCGACCCAATCGGTTGACTAGGAGCTCCTCTCGCCCCCAAAATGTCTCGAAGATTGGCGAATATTGCCGGAGAATTTCCCCTTCTCCCACGTATTTGGGACTACATTCTGTCCGCCGATGCTTTTTCCCCGCGACCGCATCACCGCCAGACCGCATCACCGCGGAGGAATATATGCCCCAAAGGTCACGTGACCGGAAGTTCCGGAACTATAGTGACCTTGATCTCTTGATCACGTGATCTCCACGTGACCTCCCCAAAAATGACGAAAGGTCAAGTTGACTTTATCCGTCCTTTACATACTACTTATGTCTTCACGTTGTGCACGTTTAGGCGCAGCCTCTATACACAATTAGGCGTATTTCCACAATTAGACGCAAATTTTCTACACGATTAGGCGCAACGCATAATTAGGCGCAAAATGATTTCCACGATTAGGCGCAGTTCCACAATTAGGAGCATATTTCTCACACGAATAGGCGCATTTCCACAATTAGGAGCAAATCTCCTACACGATTAGGCGCAGTTCCACAATTAGGAGCAATTTTTCTACACGATTAGGCGCAACGCAAAATTAGGCGCAAGATCGTTCAAATGATTAGGAGCAGTTACATGATTAGACGCAGCCTCCTTACACGATTAGGCGCATTTACACAAATAGGCGCAAATTCTGTACACGATTAGGCGCAGTTCCACAATTAAGCGCAAATTTCGTACACGATTAGGCGCAGTTCCACCATTAACCGCAAATTTCCTACACGATTAGGCGCAACACGTTATTAGGCGCAATTTTGTTACACGATTTGGCGCTGACACGATTAGGCGCAAATACACGATTAGGCCCCCCACAGGGGTATCCTTGAACCATATTAGCTATGCTGATGATATGAGCCTAATGGCTCCATCCATGATGGCTATGCAAAAACTGTTACATTTATGCCAGACATATGCTACAGATCATGACATTATATATAATACTTGTAAATCTGTTTGTATGGTTTTTCAGTCTAGAAGGGTTAAGTTTGATAGCTTACCTGATCTCTCTTTGTGTGGTGATAAGTTGAAATATGTTTCATCCTATACCTATCTTGGCCATATCATTTGTGATCATTTGAGTGATGATCCTGACATCAAGAGGCAATATCGCGCTCTCTGTGTACGTGCAAACATGTTGTTGCGGAAGTTTTTTATCTGCTCTTCTGATATTAAGTGTTTGCTGTTCAAGTCATATTGTTGTAACTTGTATTGCGCTTCACTTTGGTCTAGATTTGCAAAGTCGTCATTACGCAAACTCCAAGTATGCTACAATAACGCCCTCCGATGGCTTTTGGGTCTGACAAGTCGTCATAGTGCCTCGCAAACCTTTGTGATGAATGGGGTAATGTTATTCCCCGAACTATTAAGAAAGTTTGTATATGGTTTTCGAGGGAGAGTGATTAGCAGTATGAATCGACTAGTCAATTGTTTTATTGTCGTTGGCCTTAGTGCATCATCGATTGTGCTTAGGTGGAATGATTTACTGTTTGTTTGACTGAATATGGAATGATCTCACTGCTGTCTTCTGTAGTCCCATTTACACATGCACACCACATTCTTTTTGTTGTAATTTATTTGTTCTCCTTATATGGACCCTGTGTCTGCAATAAAGATATATTATTATTATATTATTATTATTATAATCCACTTTATGACCATAAAACGGAAAGTCGTGGTAAACCCATTGTTGGGCGAACTAACGCGTCACTACTGGAACGAAGCATGCTTACGAGCCTGGAGACGGACATTTTTTATTCCTTTCTTTTCCCTTTTGCTTTTCTTGTTTTGTTTTTGTTTTCTCTGTTTTTGTTTTGTTTTTTTTTCTTTCTTTTCTGGGGGGGTCGTTCGCACCTGACGACCCCCTAACGACGCCCCTGCTTCATGTAATGGATCACAGGAGATCAGTGTCTATGCCTATCCCTGGTCGATGTTTCATGTAAGCGAGCACGAGAACTGTCTAGGTTATTGCTGTTATTGGAAATGGTGTAATGGTGTGACTGACTGAAAACTGCATCGTGCACCTGAAGTCATAAAATCTTTTGTCTCAGTTAACAAAGGGCCTTCTTAAAAATCGACTTAATAAAATGTTCCTTCGGTTTCCTGCATTCTTTTAATTGAGCAGAATGGTTTTCTAGAATCTTTAGTCTGACTTTGAAGCGGGATTCTTATTTAGCCGTGTTCTGAAATACTTATCCTCAGTTGCCAGCGGTGTTGTTATTGAGCGGTTTCTAAATAGAATAGTCAGAGTTGGCAGCGGTCTTTATATCGAGCGGCGTGTAAATCTCCCCTGGTTGTGTTATTCAGCGATCTTCGAAAAAGTGGTCATAGTTAACAGCAGCTTTCATATAGCAGTGACGGCGGAACAGGGGGTGGGGGCGGAGGCCATGCCCCCCCCCCCCGCCCCCATAATATTTACAACAATCAAAAAAAACGCGCACAACACAAAACTAAACAAAAACAAAGCAGAGAAAGAAGAGAAAAAACAAAAACAAAAAACGATACAGTAAAGTGAAAAAACATATATCTGTATTGAATGCAGATTTTACTTTTCAATGGGCATGAGGGGCACAAGAAATATATTCATTCACATTCACAAGGTGAACTTTGTTTAGCTCCATAAGAAGTAGAAAATATCTGCGTTAGTGACATGGCCAGAGCTTAAAGGTGAAATGCAAAGGTTCGTCTAAATCACTTGATATTTGCAGTAAGATTGAAGAAATTATGTGTATATTAATTTCATTTCAGTTTTAAAACATTTGAAATTTACGAAATTTCGATCCGTACATGATTACCTCCCTCTGGGGGCGCTGCGATACGTGACGTAGCAATGGGACCAGCACAGTCTGCACAACATGATGTAGCTGCATTGCATTGTATGGAAATAGCTCACATAGATAAGCTAGGCTATTGCTCACGAAGCCCTTGCTTGTGTCATTCACGTTCACTGAAACGCACTAACAGGTTGGTCATCATTCGCTACGGGGGATAAAAGAAAAAGTCGGAATTGACCAATCTGTATTTCCGATTCTCTCGGTATGACTGTCGCTCACGGCCCCTGCAGTGTCGCTGATCCTATCGTTGTCTGCTGGTTCTTTGTTCACAATAGGTTCGTGTTGGTAAGGCAGGGGCACCCCTGCACTAACCATTGCCGTGAATTCTTCTTAATTCCTCTTCAGAAGAAGAGGAAGAAGTGTAAGAAAATTCCTCCGCATCGCTGTCGCTGTCTACATTCATGTTAGCCGCCATTTTTTTTAGTGTGGCTCAACTATGACGTCATAGCCTCTGGTGGAAAAGCTCCGAATCAAGGGGAGATAAGCGATGCACTGTTTTCAAGCCGCTGATCATAGACGTGTTTTTTTTCTCTTTAAAAAATAAAACTTATCACCAGATTTCGTTCATTGATGGCTGTATAATTTATTATCATCATAAAAAAGGAAAGGGAAATGCTTTTTTCTAACTTTTATTACCATTTGCATTTCATCTTTAATGAACCGTCACAAAACATTACTGCAGAATGTTATAAAACAGGGCTATACCACCAAGCGCCTTCACTGAAAGTTTCTCAAATTTGGAGATACATATCTCATGCTGATAGCAAAATAGGGTGTAGCATGCAAGATTTATATCGTTAACTTTGTAACCTGTGCCTGACTCCGTTTAACCCGGGGCTAGGGGCCGAATACACCCACGCATTTTAAGATGCTCATGGTCAAAGCGTGATTGAGATAAATCATACTCTAGATAACGAATTTACAACGAAAATCATATGGATCAAGAATATTGATCAGCGATACGGATTTGATACTTTTGGAACATCACGATTGCTTGCCTGCATCATTGAAAACTATTGAGCGCTTCTCTCTTGCATTTCTATGTATACTATGCATTTATTTCTTCTTGAGTTTGGTGCTAACCCTGCTATAGGAATAAAGTATTTGGATTATGGACGCGTAAATTCTTTAATGGACGACGGCTGAATATTAAATGACGGACTAGACGCTTGTATTTCAATTGAAATGATATTTAATATTTAAATTTTACTTCTGATTATATTTCTGAACATCATCATTTGCTTGATGGCGGATATTAAAAACAATGTTGTCAGAAACAACGAAACAGGAAGCACAAATAAAGTTTACACAGGTGATGATTTCTTGTTGAATTGCTCGGAAATACGCTGAACGCGTCTCCGGCCATGTAAGACCCCTGGAGCTTTCGGAGCCTAGGCGACCCCTAGACCCTCGCCTATTGTGCTGTGATAGTAGCCCTCCAAACACCAATTGCTTCCGCCGTGCCTGTATAGAGCGGATTATAATATCTTCTATCAGTTTATAGCGGTCTTCGTACTGAGCGGTAGTATAATTTTTCATTCTAGTTGGCATCTCATTCAGCGGTCTTCTTAAATCTCTACATTCAGTTGGTAACGGTATTCTATTTGATCGGCCTTCTAAAATGTATTATTGGCTGGCAGCGGTTTTGATATTCATTGGTCTTGTAGAAACAGGTCAGAGTTAACAGCGGCGTTCATATCGAGTGGTTTTATAAAATGATCCTTCACTTAGCAGCGGCCTTCTTATCCAGCGGTGTTCTTAATTTTAGCTTTCAGTCTTGTTATTGAGCGGCTTTGTTAAATCTCCCCTTGGCTCAAGGAGTTTTGTTATTCAGCGATCTTGGTAAAATCACATCCATTTGGCAGCGGCCTTCCTATTAAGCGGTCTTCTTGCAAGTCCACCTTGAGTTTGAACTGCCTTCTGATTTCTGATTCTAAAATCTATCCTTGCCTTGAAGCGGTTTTCTTATTCAGCGGTCTTCTTAAATCTCTACATTCAGTTGACAGCGGTCTTCTTATCGAGAAGCCTTGTGAAATGTATCCTTGTATTATAGCGATTTTGTTATACAGCGGTCTTCTAAACACAGCAATCAGAGGTAACATCTACCTTCATAAAAACGCGGCTTTATAAAATGTTTGTAGCGGTCTTCTTATTAAGAGGTATTGTAAAATCTTTATTCTAATTGGTCCTTAACTTGGCAGCCACTTTCTTATCCAGCGGTATTAGTAGTATATAGCGAGTAAATTGGCGTAATAGCGCCTCACTGCGCATGCGCAGAACCTTGTGTGACGTCATAAAGAACCTAAAATTGGGGCGGTTTTGAGGGGTATTGGGGCGTTGTGCGCAGGTGAATGGGGCGTGGCCTATGTGTGGGAGGTGGGTACAAGATGGCCGCGAGTGTGAGTGAGTGCAAGATGTGGGAGGTGGGTACAAGATGGCCGCGAGTGTCATGATGTGGGAGGTGGGTACAAGATGGCCGCGAGTGTGATGAATAGTAAAATGAATTTTCTGTGTCGCATGCATATCTATCGCACAACTAAAACTATTTACAACTGTCCAGCATTATTGGGACAGCCAAATCTCTAGTTTTTATTACCGACATTGATTATCGCATGCGTGATGTGTGGGAGGTGGGTACAAGATGGCCGCCAGTGTCATGTGTGGGAGGTGAGTACAAGATGGCCGCGAGTGTGAGTGAGTGCAAGATGTGGGAGGTGGGTACAAGATGGCCGCGATCGAAATGAATAGTAAAATGAATTTTCTGTGTCGCATGCATATCTATCGCACAACTAAAACTATTTACAACTGTCCAGCATTATTGGGACAGCCAAATCTCTAGTTTTTATTACCGACATTGATTATCGCATGCGTGATGTGTGGGAGGTGGGTACAAGATGGCCGCCAGTGTCATGTGTGGGAGGTGGGTACAAGATGGCCGCGAGTGTGAGTGAGTGCAAGATGGGGGAGGTGGGTACAAGATGGCCGCGAGTGTCATGATGTGGGAGGTGGGTACAAGATGGCCGCGAGTGTGAGTGAGATGTGGGAGGTGGGTACAAGATGGCCGCCAGTGTGAGTGACATGTGGTAGGTGGGTACAAGATGGCCGCCAGTGAGTGGAAGATGTGGGAGGTGGGTACAAGATGGCCGCCAGTGTGAGTGAGATGTGGGAGGTGGGTACAAGATGGCCGCGAGTGTGATTTGGTGGGAGGTGGGTACAAGATGGCCGCCAGTGTCAGTGAGATGTGGGAGGTGGGTACAAGATGGCCGCGAGATGTGTGTTTGTGCGCATGCGTGATGTGTGGGAGGTGGGTACAAGATGGCCGCCAGTGTCATGTGTGGGAGGTGGGTACAAGATGGCCGCGAGTGTGAGTGAGTGCAAGATGTGGGAGGTGGGTACAAGATGGCCGCGAGTGTCATGATGTGGGAGGTGGGTACAAGATGGCCGCGAGTGTGATGAATAGTAAAATGAATTTTCTGAATGCGTCCTCGAAGGTGTCATCTTGTAGTTCTCGGGGTGTACATTCCGATTTGAGGGATGTTCGCGTCATCTGTGACGTCATCGGTGACGTCATCGGTACGAGTAGTAGCGAAAGTGGCCATTTTCGGGCAGTACATGAAGGTATTTGGGGTCGAGATGGTGCGGTAGGAATATCATTCTGCGCATGCGCAGACGCAATGCGGAGCTCTTGTCCAATCAGAAGCGAGTATTTCAAATCCGTCACAGAGCTCTCAGCCAATCAGAAGCGAGTATTTTGACCCGGTGCATTATGAGCCATATCCAAGATGGCGGCACGTATGTTCAAGATGGCGGCACATCCGGTGTCGAAAACTGGCCATTTCGTCGGGATGTGGTCACCTAGTGTCGAAAACTGGTCCTTGTATGGGTCCTGCTAGACGTTTTGACGCCATGATATAGACCGGAGAGAGAGAGAAAACAACAACAAGGATGACACATGAGGGAACAACAACAACAACAAGTTTTTTTTTTCATATAGTTTATTTTCCCCTCCATCATAACATACCCACACTGGGGGAGCCGCGTTGGGTATGTTTACAATTCAAGAAAGACTCTTGTCCAATCAGAGACCGCCATTTGCATCTGTCCTATTCATTCCTGTCCGTTAGATGTATTCTTGTTCAATCAGAAGTCGCCATTTCAGAGAGTTCCTTCTTCGGTCATGTTCATTCTGAACCGTTTATTCTAATCATCGTCGGCCAGGCCTGGATATTCTTCGGGCAGCGTGTCCTGAAACAGTTGTTTGCGCATTTTGATCGCATTTTCCAGGGCCTCGGTGGGTGGTAAACCCATATCCTCTTCCAAGTGACGCTTGGTCTTCATGATGGACCTGTGCGTGGGGTCCCCTTTCATTTCAAGCGGTAGTAAGGTATACTGTTCATAGATCGCCATGGCTGTTTTCCTGATGCGGGGCGCATTTGGGTGTACGTCTGTTGTAAATTATCCTCTCCGGCGTCCTCGATCGCTTCAGCGTGAGTATTGATAGCTGCTGTCACAATACGATCCCAGAAGGTAGGTTCTGCCTCACTTTCCTGGGATGAAGGCTGATTCTCTGAGGTCAAGCTCTCCATATCAGTAGATAGACTGTCGGCCATCTTGGATTCGGTATCAGTCGATGCACTCTCATCAATCTCTGTATCAGTATCTGCCTCAACGGGCTCCTCGGCGTCTTCAGTCCCATGTATATTTTTCTGGTGTCGCATCATATCGTAATGTCTGGTGAACGTGCGTTCACACTCAGAAGAAGTATAAGCCATGTTGACGGTTGAACGTCGACTGCGTGTTTTGGGAATACGCTCGCTTTTATAGACAGTAACGCCCATCAACGCTTTGCTCAACGCTTCAACGCCCTGGTGAATTAGCTCAGAAGCTCTGATTTCATGGAATTGACACCAATTCATCGAAATGCAGTGACGCCCGTCAACGCCCGTTGTTACGCCTTAACGCTCGTCTCAACGCTTTAACACACTTTCTTAATGCTTTAACGTTGTTTAATGATGAGTTCGAACAAATGTTTCTTTTGTGCTATTGCTCTGACATACGCCGCTTTCCAGTTCATGCCCGAGGTTTTCAACATCGACGCTGTTCTTTCAATTTCCATATGGACTGGGTCCTTATCCAACAATTTCATATGGGTCAGTAAGTCGACATACTGCTGACGTAAAGCCCGTCGTAGTCTGGGTGCCAATCTGTTATGGGCTAAAATTGCAGCTTCCTCTTTCGAATACCCTTTGCGTTGAAACTTGTTTCCTGTGGCCTCCAACATCCCGCCCATCTCGGCGTCCATACTTTCTTTGAACAAATCCTTCCATAGCCTCGAGTTCACATTATGTTCTTCAACCTCGGGTTGGGCCTTCACGGTTGGGTGATATTCCAGGACTGATGGTATGAAGCGGGCCCGCTGTATGGGGGTGGGCTTCTGCTGCTGCTCTGCCAGGAGTGCACTCGGCGGATGGTGTAGGGGTATAGGCCGTTGTGGTGATTCCTCGCCGGGTAACAGGTGGGTCGTCAGCCGACGATCTTCGGGGGTATGGGCTTTTAAATCTACGAACAGGTAGCCGTACGGACGAATTGTCGCTTCTTGAAACGCCCACATAAAATGGTCAATGTTCTGAGGATAAATTCGACTACCAAACACACGGATTTGTGCTCTATCAATGGGATTGGAGAACAACACAAAGTATTGGCAGTTCAAGGCAATATCTCTGGACGCCTTCCCTTGAGGAAAGAGATTCTGAGTCAAATAGATGACGGACAGATTTCGATGATGGGACCCTTTGGTGAATAGGTCGGCGATTTTCGAATTGTCCTTGGCCGCACTCATCAGATCATCGAGCACTACCACGTTGGTCTGCTCGGAATCGAAGTAATAGGGTTCGTCTATGTCGTGAGGAATTCCTGGAACAAAGCTCACATTCTGTAGTCGTGCAGTTTCGTAGGCGGGCTGCCATTGGCTATAACACCAAACAACACGTGTCGGAGCTGGGGTTGCCACACCTTCCTCTAAGAACTTCATCACCCAGGACGTCTTTCCACACCCCGTCATCGTATAAGGGTGCTCTAATACTGTCGTGTGTGACGTAGGTGTTGATCGTTCCTCGCGCGTACTTTGAATTTGCACGTTATCGGGACTCCGTTCCTTGAGATGGCTTCGCTGTATATGTCTACGTAGATTAAATGGCGTGGAAAATGACTTCGAACACAAGTGACATGCGTAAACCATGGCTCTCATCTCCACGGACACCAGGCGTATAATGAAGCTTTCACAGATGCATGTGTGTGTGTTTATATGCAAGAGCTCCGAGCTCGCGGAGCTCTTGGAGCTCCGGAGCTCATGGAACTCGGAGCTCCGGAGCTCCGACGCCACCACCGGGCGTTGACGGGCGTTGCTACAAGAGAACTCGGAGCTCCGGAGCTCCGGAGGTCACTTCCGCTTCCGTTCACGTGACCGGAACTGACCTTTGACCCCGGCGCATTTTGGAGCCGCCATGTTGGATCCGTCATTTTGGAACCGCCATCTTGGATATGTCCCATAATGCACCGGGTCAAAATACTCGCTTCTGATTGGACGAGAGCTCTGTGACGGATTTTAAATACTCGCTTCTGTTTGGTGTACGTCGCTAAAGGTGACCGGAACTGACCTTTGACCCCGGCGCGCGCAGTGTAAAGGTTTCCACCGCGGGGTGCGGTGGAAACCTTTGCGCGCCGGGTCAAAGGTCAGTTCCGGTCACCTTTAGCGACGTACACCAAACAGAAGCGAGTATTTAAAATCCGTCACAGAGCTCTCGTCCAATCAGAAGCGAGTATTT
>JAVTVY010031970.1:0-132831 GCA_036873755.1 Hanleya hanleyi | reverse complement strand
AGGCTATAGAAAAACAAGAACGTGAAATTGAAATTGAAATACTTAAACAAGAGAAAATTATCGCGACAGCACCACAAAATGAATTAGAGAGTTGTTTGGAGACTCCAGACACTAGAAAGGCAGAACTGGAAGCCTTAATGCTCTACAAAATAGAAGGTTCAATCATGCGATCAAAAATCAAATGGTATGAGAAAGGAGAAAAGAACTCTGATTATTTCTGCAGATTAGAAAAGCGCAATTACAAGGCTAAGAATCTAACAGAAATCACGACAAGGGACAGAAATCTAACACAAAACTCAGAAGAAATATTAAATGAAATGGCCCGGTTTTACTCCAGTCTGTATTCAAAACCAAGTTTTATAAACAGTGACAAAAATGATCTTTTCCTCTTACATAATGTTGCATTGGGTGCCAATGACAGACAATCATGCGAGGGCCCTATAACAGAAACTGAGTGCTACCTGGTCCTAAAAAATATGAAACAAGGGGAATCACCCGGCTCAGATGGATTCCCTGTGGAGTTCTATAAAACATTGTGGGACAGACTGGGGGCGTATTTGATTCGATCGATTAATCATGCTTACACAACGGGGTCACTTTCGGACTTTCAAAAACAGGGAATAATTAGCTGCCTACCGAAAGGGGAAAAGGACCGTAAGTTTTTGAAAAACTGGCGCCCAATATCACTCTTAAATGTAGATTACAAAATAGCCTCTTCCTGCATTGCCGGTCGAATTGAAAAGGTTCTGCCCTCAATCATTAGTGAAACGCAAAAGGGGTTTATGAAGGGTAGATTTATAGGGGAAGTCACACGAATCATTTACGACATAATGGAGTGCTCAGTGGAAAATAAGATTCCGGGCCTCCTTTTCCTTGTAGACTTTGAAAAGGCATTTGACAGTGTGGACTGGTCCTTTATGCATAACACTCTGATGTCCTTTGGCTTTGGTGAGTCGCTCTGTCGTTGGGTAAAATTATTTCAATACGACTCCAAAAGTTGTGTCCAGAATAATGGCTTTCTATCGAATTTCTTTAATCTTGAGAGAGGGTGTAGACAAGGGGACCCAGTTTCACCGTATCTATTCATCATTGTTGCTGAACTATTAGCACTAGCGATAAAAGCGGATGAAAATAAAAAAGGAATTGTTTTCAAGAATTCGGAAATGAAGGTGCTGCAATATGCAGATGACACGACGATTTTACTGGACGGCTCTAAAGAATCTTTGAGGCGAACCATGGGACTCCTGGAGGACTTTTCGTGCTGTTCTGGACTTCGTTTGAATGTCGAAAAATCCACAGCACATTGGATCGGTAGCCAAAAGGGAAACGTCGTTAAGCTTTGTCCACACTACTGAATAAATTGGGACCCCGGAGGTTTCCGATTACTTGGCATAAATTTCTACCCAGACCTGGAAGAGATGCCCCTAAAAAACTATCAATCCAAATTGAGCAATATACGGAGGCTATTGGGATGCTGGCTGAAACGCGGATTATCTCCTATAGGAAAAATAACCATTATTAAAACCTTCGCCCTTCCGCTCCTTACACACCTCTTCTCTGCTTTACCAAACCCGTCTATAGATTTTCAGAACAATCTGCAAAAAATATTTTACGAGTTTGTATGGGGCGGGGCGCCGGATAAAGTGAAGCGGAAAACCTTGATAGGCCAATACGATGAGGGTGGATTAAAGATGATACACCTTTCATCGACTCCTTAAAAATTCAGTGGGTCAAACGATCCCTTTCCTTCACGAAATTCCAAGCAGAGATTATGTACGAAATATTTCCTCCACTGGGAACTCAGATTTGGGACTTAACCATTAACAGAATATCATGTGTTTCAAACTTTATCAAAAATAAGTCCTGGAGGGATGTTCTATCAGCCTGCCTTAGATGTTTAAAAGCTCATGGCAAGGAAATCTGTTCAGCTGAAACGATCTTTTTAGCCCACCATCACCAGATGGTGGGCTGTTCAAATCACTTTTCGTCCGTGGTCCGTCGTCCGTCGTCCGTCCGTCCGTCGTCCGTCGTCAGTCCGTCCGTAAACAATTCTTGTTACCTCGATTTCTCAGGAACTACTGCATGGATCTTTCTCAAAATTGGTACACAGGTCCCTCTTGGGGTCTAGTTGTGCAAGATATCTTTTCTAATCCGACTCGAGAATCCAATATGGCCACGGGGCGGCCATCTTGGATTTCCCCATGAAACATTGTTACCGCGATTTCTCAGGAACTACTGCATGGATCTTTCTCAAATTTGGTACACAGGTTCCTCTTGGGGTCTAGTTGTGCAAGATATCTTTTCTAATCCGATTCGAGAATCCAATATGGCCACGGGGCGGCCATCTTGGATTTCCCCATGAAACATTGTTACCGCGATTTCTCAGGAACTACTGCATGGATCTTTCTCAAATTTGGTACACAGGTTCCTCTTGGGGCCTAGCTGTGCAAGATATCTTTTCTAATCCGATTCGAGAATCCAATATGGCCACGGGGCGGCCATCTTGGATTTTCCCATGAAACATTGTTACCACGATTTCTCAGGAACTACTGCATGGATCTTTCTCAAATTTGGTACACAGGTCCCCCTTGGGATGTAGTTGTGCAAGATACCTTTACTGGTCGATTCGAAAATCCAATATGGCCACCAGGCGACCATCTTGGATTTCCCCATGAAACATTGTTATCGCGATTTCTCAGGAACTACTGCATGTATCTTTCTCAAATTTGGTATACAGGTTGCCCTTGGGGTCTAGTTGTGCAAGATACCTTTTCTGTTCCGATTCGAAAATCCAATATGGCAACCAGTTGACCATCTTGGATTTGCCCATAAAACTTTGTTATCGCGATTTCTCAGGAACTACTTCATGGATCCTTCTCAAATTTGGTACACAGGTTTCCCTTGGGGTCTAGTTGTGCAAGATACCTTTTCTGGTCCGATTCGAAAATCCAATATGGCCAACAGGCGGCCATCTTGGATTTCCACATGAAACTTTGTTATTGTGATTTCTCAGGAACTACTACATGGATCTTTCTCAAATTTGGTACACAGGTTCTCCTTCGGGTCCAGTTATGCAGGATACCTTCTTTGGTCCGATAATCCAATATGACCGCCAGGTGGCTATTTTGAATTTCCCCATGAAATTTTGTTATTGTAAATTCTCAGGAACAACTGCATGGACCTTTCCCAAATTTGGTACGCAGGTCCCACATGGGGCCTAGTTTTGCAAGATACCTTTTTTTTGGTCGGATTCGAAAATTCAATATGGCTGCCAGGCGGCCATCTTGGATTTCCCCATGAAACTTTGCTACCATGAATTCTCAGGCCATCCTGAATTTTCGTATGAATCCTTATTCTCACATTTGGGACAGGTCCCCCTTGTAGTATAGTTGTGCAACATAACTTTTTTGGTCTGATTTGAAAATTCAACAAGCCCTCCAGGTGGTCATCCTCAATTTCCTGATAAAAATTTCACTTTGAACCCTTGTATCTCTTAAATCTCCATAACTGAATGGGTCTTCCTCCCATTCTGTACAGATGTTATAACCCCTTGCATCCTAGTTGTGCATCCATCGCTGTTTAGATCCCATTTGAAACTTAATAGCCATCAGGTGGCCATGTTAAGATATTTTTTTTCTATGATTGGACATACATATATAATATACTAGTTGGCAATATGCCTTAAGAATCACTTTTTTGTCATAATTTGAACTTGTAATTATATTCAAGAGCTCTTACATTACATGGAAGGTAACTAGTTTTCAGAAGTTCTTACAGATGAGGCTGCTTCATGGGGGGGGGGGAGGGGGGAGGAGGAGGGGTGGAGCGGGTTCAATCCCGGTAATATTATTGCAACAGGCATCACAACATCCAGAACAGTGTTCCGGATGTCCCAACAGGCAAAGATCCGAGTCCCGAGAAACCCCCTTGCCCTCACTCGTTACAGGCAATGGTTAAGATAATCTGATAATTGAATCTGTTAAACTCTCCCTAGCCCGAAAACAGCGGTTAAGGAGTCTATTTATTTATTTTTTTTGTTGTTGTCGAACGGACTGCTGCCACGCCCCCTTACCCTGTATCCACCTGAGTTACACTTTTCCCTACAGATACATGTATCGTGCAGACTGTCACTGCATGGTTTAAGAATATTAATATGTTGTTTCTTATTTTTCTGGTCGTTGCAAACTTGTTTAAAATTAGACATAGGCCGAAAATATATCATTAGCAATATAAACTCAGCAAGAGATACCAAAGTGAACACAATGCGATTGACAGATTTGCGACTAACTGGGATATATATCCTACTCGGGATGTTAAATCCAAGTTTGGATATTGAAATTTATCCTAATTGGGATATTTTGATCGATTTTCATGCTAAACGTCAATGGCGAATTTCGGCATCTAAACTACAAATCAGGATAGAATCTACTTCACAAAACTGCCAATCCGATTGTATAATTTTGCTGACTTTTCCTCGCCATAATGATTCTCTGTGTTATTTTTTTTACGTGCATTATTATTTTTTTTTTTTTTGTGTTGTTGTTTGCAGTAGATGTCCCATCACTCACCACTGTTGTTTGTGTTCATACGAATATGATAACTACGGTAGCAAAATATGCCAGCTTGCAATCATGGAAGTATAAAAATGATATCCAATGTGGGATATTTTATCCCAGTTGGGATATATATC
This sequence comes from Hanleya hanleyi, assembly GCA_036873755.1. Lineage (NCBI taxonomy): Eukaryota > Metazoa > Mollusca > Polyplacophora > Lepidopleurida > Hanleyidae > Hanleya > Hanleya hanleyi. The sequence continues at coordinate 128,141 of JAVTVY010031970.1, read as the reverse complement.
CCACTTAGTCTTTACCCCGACCTGTTCACTGAGCAGAGACGGTGAGAAGGTGCTCTAAATCAAAACGAGGTTTCATCCAACGACAGCTTTGATTGGCCGACTTAGAGTACGGTATTATTATGGGATGTAAATATTTCAGTTCAAATTGGCAGCCATTTTGACACAAGTAAGTAGGCAGATATGTTCCCCTGTATTGTTCATTCATAATTTACATAAAATAAAGAGCCCCAAGCGTTTTAGCGGACAACACTGAACTACATAACGGATAATTTCACTGTTAACACTGATGAAACACGCAAGTATGGTATCGTAGTTTGGAATATATATATTTTTTTTTGGAACGAAGGCGTTTGTGTTCATCGCCATGTTCGATGCGTGACCCACTCTCGTGGTGTTCCGTGACCTGTGCTAAGGTAATTCCTCTGATAAATCGATCACCGGAAGTGATATTTGAGGGAAAACAGTGCGGGGATGATCGATGTATTGCAAATCGAGTGAACCGAAAGTCGTTAAGTATGAGAATGAACCAGCAAGGGCCCAGTTTCCAACACCGGAAGGTAGAATATATTGAACGCGGCTTGTTTCAAATTCACGCAGACGATTTTATTAAAAAAAAAATTTCTTTAGATCCAGTTTGTGCTGTTTGTAAAATAAACTAAACAATTAAACACTGGAATTCTGTCTGTGGCGATAGATGATCATGAAGATTGGAAATTTATCAGTTTATTTCTCACTACCAGCTAATTATGCTTGAAATGGCAACAGTCCAGAACCTTCTTTTACTCATTCGTCTGACATGGTCACCAAGGTTCCCGATCTAGTTTTGGCTATTTTTTAGCTTATTATGTGTCCTGACTAATATATTGAGAACGTTTTTTTTTTTCAAAAACAAAAATTGATGTGTTCTGAAACTTATGTCACTGGTACAGTATGTGACCCAGTTTCGAACCACTATATGGTCAGTACCTGCTACCGGCCTCAGTATATGTCTCCAGACCAACGGCAAAGTCGTAATTTATGCCTAAATTTCTGCACTATAACGTGGTATACAAATTTTTCCAGGACAAGCTATGAAGAAGCAACAGGGGTCTCGTTTATTCACGACGTTGTTTTCCTAATTCCGGGTCACACTTCCAGTTCCGAATCGGGTGACCCCTTTGAGAGGAAACAACTCCGTCAGGACGGAAACTCGGCATGTCGACCCCCATGTGGAACAGGAATAACGATTTCAGTCACCTCCGATATAAATTCATTAGTTAATAGAGAGATTCATCATTGAAAAATGACTTGTCTCCAAAGTAGGCAGTTAAAAATCTTGACCGCCATGGCGAATGATCTTTTGAAGATTGAGAAGTATAAGAGATATTTTCTACTCGGCACGAAATATTGGTTACTATTGCTCCCAAGTTCCAAATCTCCAGCAGAAATGAGATCAATCCGATTTTCACTGTAAATAAACCATTCAGACTTGACAAACGTTCTGATGATGGTGAGATAGGGGGGGAACTTAGAACCATTGGTGTCCGTAATTCCGTAATTCCATAGTTCCTTAATTCTGTAAGATTTTCTTGTCCGGACAATAACTCATGAACGATTTAACCGATCAACTTCAAACGTGGGGTGTGCCTTGACATTGGCGAGATGACGGTTGGGATTGTTTTTCAGCAATGTGCATAATCCAATATGACCGCCGTCAACCATTTTGGATTATAAGCAGTTGGATCTTAGATTTTCTTGTCCGGCCAATAACTCGTCAACGTTTTAACCGATCAACTTCAAACTTGGGGTGTGCCTTGATATTGGTGAGAGGACGGTTGGGATTGTTTTTCAGCAATGTGTGTAATCTAATATGGCCGCCGTCAGCCATATTGAATTATAAGCAGTTGGATCTTAGATTTTCTTGTCCGGACAATATCTCGTGAACGATTTAACCGATCAACTTCAAACTTGGGGTGTGCCTTGACATTGGTGAGAGGACGGTTGGGATTGTTTTTCAGCAATGTGCCTAATCTAATATGGCCGCCGTCAGCCATATTGGATTATAAGCAGTTGTATCTTATCCGGACAATAACTCGAGAACGATTCAACCGATCTACTTCATATGTGGGAGTGACTTGGCATTGTTGAGAGGAGGATTAGGATTGTTTTTCAAGGACGTGCTTAATCCAATATGGCCACCATCAGCCATACTGGATTTCATTGGATTCTAAGCAGTTTGATCTTCTCCGGACAATAACTGGAGTACGATTCAACTGATCTACTTCAAACGTGGGGAGTGCCTTGACATCGGTGAGAGGACGGTTGGAGTAAACATCAGTAGTTAATAATATTCGCCATGCTGTAGTAATGGCAATATTTCCAATGTTGAGGAAAAGTATACATACAAACCACACATTTACATGTACATGGCTTGGGGAATATTATTAACTATTGATACCTGGTCTGAAAGTGTATCAAATTATCTTACTATTCCAAGAAAGGATCTCGAGGCTTTCAATAATGTTGAAAACTTTGGCAAAGGTGGTGTGGCGTTTACCCGAGAAAAATTCCTCTTGCTGTTACGTTTATGGGGTTGAATGATATTGTTTTCGATTCTGCACGAAAAACCATGTTCCATAGAGGAAACATACTCGACTTATAAACTGTGAAGCTCAGTCGAAGTGACCTATAACGGCGTAGACGGACGTTTGAACCAAGTTATTGTATATTTTTGGCGTTCCCGTATGCAATTGGATTATTTTCCAATCACCACATGTGCCGTTTGATTCCATACTGAACCCCCCTCCCAACCAAATGACAAAGTGAAGGGCACAGTGAGTTATTTTGAATATTCCTGATTTGCTCCCGCCGGGATAGGAGGTATAGAAGATCATATGGCACTCCCCAGCCCCTGTGTCATGCGTTTTTTGGGCTTGTGTTTTTTGGACGCGCGTAATTTTAGGTGACCCAGCCGGAACTAGGAAAACGATATGTCCAATGTGTAGTAGAATAGCTCAGCGCCTGGAAATACTGTCGACTTGCTGTGTTTATGGTAGGTCATTCGATATCTTTGGACAACAAGATGGCAGAATTTTGCTTTGGTTCTTTTGGGAGAGGTCGGCAAACTTCAAATGGCACATTGTCAGTAAGCGCAAACTGCTGTCAGTCAGCGGTAAGGCTAAGCCGACAGTACTATGAGATTTTATCTACCAAATTGAATGTGATCATGACAATTAAATGTTATTTGAAAAGAGAATTGATTACCTGTAAATTGACCACAGAAGCCGTTTTTGTATCTCCCTCGTGTCACACGACAGCTAGGGCGCGGAAGTGGGAAAGGTTCGAAAGTGGGTCACAGACTGTACTATGCAAATATTATAGTATTCATTTAAAATATTGGCAAATAACATCCAGTAGAACTATCTGTTTGAAACATTTTCAATTTTGGGTGGTCATTTCTCTGGGTTAAATTATGACATCAGCCATTGTTGATTTGGACCAGTCCAATACTCCTAGGTTTGATGGGCATTCTACAGTTCCACATTGTCACAAATCAACAGTAATGTCATGATGTCACAATATGACGCTACAAAGACAATGTATCAATACTGACCACAGTAGCAATGTCATAGCATTGTCCCTGACATCACAATAGATAATGACAACCTCCACCTCCTTTGCACATATGGGCCAGTCCCCCCTCAGCCTTGGCGACGGCAAAATTTAACCCAGACAATGACCACCCAAAACAGAAAATGTTTCAGATACATGTACTTCTACGAGTGCTGTTTGGTAATATTTTGACTGAATACTATAATATTTGCAATGTTCTAGTGACATAAGTTTCAGAACATAACAATATATATTTCTCAAAAAATCGGACAAAACGTTCTCAATAGATTTGTTGGGACACCCAATAGAGTTTTGACATTGATGACAACAACGCCGCTTCGAAAACTGATTTTTTGTCTAAATTTTATAAAAAAAAAAAAATGTTATGATCAGTTTCATTTTTTTTACCCTTCGGCCATTTTAGCCTCGGGGTATTGTCGTCGCCATGTGTGTCCGTCCATACCTCCGCTACCGCATTTTAGGCAAAACCGCTTGAGACACAACCACCAAATTTTCAACACTTATTTATCTAGTGCTAAGTCCGATGCCTATCAAAGGTGGCTCCCCTCGGCCCATAGTTTACAGAGTTATGCCCCTTTACAGATATATTAACTTCTATTTCTGTCCTATATGCCTGAATGTAACCAACTATATCTGGAGAACTGTGTTCGGTATAGCTATTATATTTTGGAAACTTAATTATATTGTTGTATTCTTCAAATCAACAATGGATTACTCGTCTCGGCTTATGGAGTTATGCCCCTTTCGGATGTAATAATTTCTGATTTTGTTATCTGTAGCTGAATGTACAAGTTATATCTGCAGATCCATGTTCGCTACAGCTTATTCATCTTGGTTCTTATTTTACAGAGTGCCAAGTCAGATGCCTATCGAAAGTGGCTCCCCTTGGCCCATATTTTACAGAGTTATGCCCCTTTACAGATATATCATTTTTCTATTTCTGTCCTATATGCCTGAATGTAACCAACTACCGGTATATCTTGATCATCCCACATAGAACTATCTCTTCCTCAATTCACACTACACATGGGTCTCAATCCCTTGGGGAAAGCCGATGGGTTTTCATCAGATCAATCTCATGTTTATATATTCCTACCATCTTTACAGTGGTAAAACTCGACAACTATGAATCCCTGGTCAACACGTGTGCATCAGCATTGCATATCATATGTGATGAATTTTTTTGACAAACAGGATCTACTAAAAATCGGGGGTGATTGAATTATTACAACTTCCGATCGTATTTTTCTCCAAAAATCGTGGGTGATTGATTCCCGATAGGGTAATCGTTTTGTTAGAGGAATTACCATATATAAACCTCACAGTAATGAAACTTGCAACGCGAATAAACTTATCAGGGCAAGCAGAAGGTAAATTTTAATGGAGATTCGTGTAATATTTACAAAAATTCTCTGTACCGAACATGATTTAGGGCGAGGTCATGGTTTGCTGCGATGTCGGTGTCCTGTTGTGACGACACAACGACAACAACTATGAAATTTAGCAAATTGTCACCAAGTATACGTTGACATTAGCCAAACAAGTTCTTATGGATGTATATATTTCACAGCATGGGAGGGAAGCGCAAATCCTCGCGTCGGCAGGCTGAGCCAGAGGGGGGCCGAGACTGATTCGTCATTCCATGGTCTGGAGGAACCATCCCTTCTGGAGGGAAAATCTTCAAATGCCCCGAGGTTGACAACTCCTCGGGGAAGTCTGTCCATCCCACACGGGGATGTCCCACCGAGGTCTGATTCGCATCCGTGCGTCTGTACGCCATCGAGTGTACCACCATCAGCTACACAGGATAGTAGAATTGATGGTGCAGGGCAGACGACCACCACTGACTCGGAACCTTCCGTTTGCATCTCACCGAGGGTGCCATTGTCACCGTGCAATGCAGTGGTGTCAGAATTATGTACAAAAGTTGCAAAAACTAAGAACAAACGAACAAACCAAACCACTTCAAGAACTATGAACAAGCTATTGAATAGATCTGTTATAAACAGTGAACATACAAATCCATGCAAACCTTACATACCTGAACTTCCTGTCGATAAACAAACAGACAAAATATTTGTTTCAACACATGACACTCATTATGATGTTGTCGTAGATGTTGAAGGAGAACATGAATCAGCAGAAACATGTCTGGGTATAATTTCACAACATAGATTCGAAGAAAACAGAGATATTTTGAGTTTGCCAGTACCAATACAGGGTCACTTCGACCAAAGCCATCCAAGATTTCAGGACAATGCTGGTAAACAGTGTGTAATGAATAGTCTATCAGCTCTCATATACAGTCAAGAGAAACCAACAACAATTTGGACATCAAATGATGTAGACCAGATACTTGTAAATGGAAACGAAATGTATGAATTTTTGCAGCGAAGTAGCGCAATCCATCATGATCTCCTAGCCATTACTGACATTCCTGGGTCAGTGGAATACACAAATGGTAATATGTACAATTTTGCATTTCAAGAATCACTAATGGGAACACTGGGCAATACGAGACAAAACCTAGATGAACTGCAGTTTGTAACACTGGCTGAAGCATTACATGCTGCTTTACTTCAAAACAGTAGTGATGCTGCTATTGTAACATTCAAAGGAAGTACATTCATTGTAATTAAGCAGAATAACATTTACTGTGTTAGCGACTCTCACTCGAGAAACTTGACTGGTTCTGTTGATCCAAATGGATCAAGTATTGTGCTACATTATTGTGACATACACGATGTATCTGAACATTGTCTTCGTCTAGCACAATCAATGGCTTATCAGGCAGATGATATTTTCGAAGTAACCGCTGTCAAGATATTTAGGATAAGTTCAGAAAATTGTACTGATCAGACACCAAAGAGTTCTGAGAAGACTACAGGATTGACTGAAGAAACGGCAAATGATAGACTTATGTTATATTTTCAAGATCAGAAAAAAAGACAAATATTAAAGAAGAAAATATCTTCAACTAACCATAAAAGTGACAAAACAATAAAATCTTGTACACGGCGAGAGTACATGCGTGCATACATGAAGAAAATGAGACAAAGAAGTTCAAAGAAAGAAATATTGAAAGAATCTGACAAAAGACGCAAAACAAGTGCTAGAGAAAAATATCCAGAAAAGCACAGAATAATAGATGCCCAAAGTAAACAGAAATCTAGAAAAAAAGATCCGGAAAAGCACAGGGTAATGAATGTTCACAGTAAACAGAAAGCAAGGAATGATCCAAGCTTCGTAGTGATTGAAAAACAAAGCAAGAGGACAGCCAAGGAAAAAGAACCAGAAAAGCACAGAATAATAGATGTCCTAAGTAAACGGAAAGCAAGGAATGATCCAAGCTTCGTAGTGATTGAAAAACAAAGTAAGAGGAGTGCCAGGAAAAAAGAACCGGAAAAGTACAGAGTAATAGATGTTCAAAGTAAACGAAAATCTAGGGGAAAAGATCCAGAAAAGCACAGGATAATGACTGTGCACAGTAAACGGAAAGCAAGGAATGATCCAAGCTTCTTAGAGATTGAAAAACAAAATAAGAAGAGTGCCAGGAAAAAAGAACCAGAAAAGCACAGAGTAATGGATGTCCAAAGTAAACGGAAATCTAGGGGAAAAGATCCAAGCACAGGATAATGGCTGTGCACAGTAAACGGAAAGCAAGGAATGATCCAAGCTTCTTAGTGATTGAAAAACAAAGTAAGAGGACAGCCAGGGAAAAAGAACCGGAAAAGCACAGGGTGATAGATCTGAAATGTAAGCGGAAATGTAGAGAAGATTCACAGTTTTTAGAACAAGAAAGATTATTGAAGAAAAAAGCTAGACTTGATCCAGCGTTTTCACAAGCGGAGTCAAAGGCAGATTTGACCAGAAAGAGACAACTGCGACAGGATAGAACTTTCCTCACGATTGAAAGAATGAAACAATCTGAAAGAAGAAGACATATTACACAAGAAGAAAAAGCCTCGGACAGAAAACGAAAATCGGAAGATCGAAAGAGCCAAGAATATTTTCAGCATGAAAAAGAACAATGTAAAAAAAGACGTTTCGGGCATGATATAGACGGATGTATCAATGTTTTCTATAAAAAAAAACAGAAAAAGGACCAGAATATGTATGTACCTGTTGTTATCAAACATGGTTTAGAGAAAGCGTAACAGAGAGTTGCCCTGTTCCTATATTTCAAACATATAAAGATTTCTATACAGGATACAAATCTGTAGATGGAAAGGAATGGATTTGTCACACATGCTTATCCACATTAAAGAAATGTAAAATTCCAAAACTCTCTGTTGCCAATGGGATGACCTGGCCTGATAAACCCCCCGAGTTGAACTTGCACCCTCTCGAAGAACGACTTGTAGCGCTTAGAATACCCTTTATGCAGATAAGAGAACTACCACGAGGTGGACAGTATTCAACAAAAGGCAATGTAGTCAACGTCCCGATTGACATTCAGCCAACACTGAATGCATTACCAAGACAAATGGATGAACATTTCACAGTGTCTGTAAAACTGAAGAAAAGACTTTCGTACAAATCGTGTGTGTTTTCTGAAAATGTGCGACCAACTGTTGTACTCACAGCTTTACACTGGCTTATGAACAATAGTCAGCTGTATAAGAATTCTGGTCTGGCAATTGATGAGAATTGGGTTAACGAGACTACTAATAGTGCTCAAGAAATTGTTCAAGAATTCACAAGATCACAAAACTTAAACGGCAGACTTGCACATAGTTGTTCGGACACTGCAGATGATAGACAATCTGATACTGTTTATTCAGAAGCATTCACTGATCCTGAAAACGAGTTAGAAAACCAAGATACATTTATCGAAATCCATGAAGATGATCGCATTCAAGGCAATTCTGACACACTCATCGACCAAACAAATCTTGAAACCAACAATGGCCTAGTTTTAGCACCTGGCGAAGGACAACAACCACTTAGCATTTATCATGATAAAGATGCCGAAGTACTCTCTTTTCCAACAATATATTGTGGACAGAAAAGATTAGAAAACAATGACCGGCAGGTACCTGTATCTTACAGTGATGTTTCAAAATGGGAACTGCGAAGTGTTGATCGAAGAGCCGCAACATGTGTTCCAAATCTCTTTTTCAAACTGAACAAGATATAAAGGAAACAAGTGGTTGATAAAGTCAACTTAGCTGTTCGAAGGAAGAAAAGTGAAGGAAAGAAAATTACAGCAAAAGAAGACCGAAACCCTGAAATTGTTGACAAGATAGTTAACTTAAATGAAGGTTACTACATTTTTAGAACACTTCGTAATTCTCCAGCATACCTTTCTTCAAGAAAAAGGATGTATTTGCTATGATTAGACAATTAGGACTCCCAACATGGTTTATGTCATTATCTTCAGATGATACTCGTTGGACAGAGTTACTTAAAACATTAGCTGTCTTAGCTGGTGTGCCGTGTTCCGATGAAGACATAGAAAATATGACATGGTCTGACAAAGTCAAACTTGTTCAAAAAGATCCTGTAACAACGTCCAGGTACTTTGACCACAGAGTGCAGGTATTTGTAAACACTGTACTGAAAAGTGAACACTCTCCAATTGGAACTGTTACAGATACATTCCAACGTATTGAATTTCAAAATCGAGGCTCGCCACACACTCACATAATAGTATGGACAGAGAATGCTCCAAAATATAATGTGGATTCTGAAGACGACATTGTTCAGTATGTTGACAAATATGTAATTTGTTCCCTAGATGTCGAGGAAGACTTACGAGACTTGGTTCAACTGCAAATTCATAAGCATTCGAAAACATGCAAGAAAGGTGGTAGATCTGTCTGTAGATTTGGCTTTCCCCTTCCACCACTTCAAAATACAATGGTCTTAGAACCACTAGAAAATGATGTCGAGGAGTACAGAAAAAAATACTTAGAAATATATGCTAGAATGAATGAGTTCAAGGACGGATGTGATATGTCATACGAACAGTTTCTAAAAGATGTGGTGCAAATGGAAGAATCTGAATATATTAAATGCATACGAAGCTCTCTCAAAGGGCCCAAGGTGTTTTTGAAAAGAAAACCATCAGAGATGCGTGTGAATTATTACAATAAAGTTGTGCTTAGCGCATGGAGAGCAAACCTGGACATACAATTTGTACTTGACCCCTATGCGTGTGCAATGTACATTGTTTCCTATATCAGCAAATCACAGCGAGGTATGAGTACTATGCTAGAACAGGCGTCTAAAGAAGCAACAGAGGGAAACATGGATCTCAAGAGGCAGGTTCGACATATTTGAAACCAGTTCCTTAATTTTGTTGAAATAAGTGCCCAAGAAGCATCATATCTCGTGTTACAGATGCCACTGACGCGAGCATCTCGTGAAGTAGTATTCATCAATACATCTCCTCCAGACCAGCGAGCTTCCAGATGACTCGACAGACATTGAATCTGACAATATCATCAAGAGGTATGCAAAAAGACAAAAAAAATAATCGAAAAATACTGTCTCGCTGATTATGTTTCCGAGTTAGAAGTTAAGTATAGACAAAAGGAACCTACTTTTGAAGTTGAATGCAATGATGATGATAAAAGTCATTTACCGGCATCTGACAATAACGTAGAGACAGACAATGATACAGAGTTTGGTGATACAAATATTGTGATGAAATTGCGAGGTGGCATAACAATCAGAAAAAGGAAGAACCCAAAGGTAATACGATATGTAAGATACAGCAAGAGCACAAATTCGGAGAACTTCTACAGAGAAAAACTTCTTCTATTTATGCCATGGAGAGATGAAAACAAAGATCTTAAGGGTGGATACGACACATATGAAGGTCGTTACCAAAATAAAAGTGCAGAGATTTTACCACTGCTGCACAAATACGAACACCATGTCGAAGAATTAGATCTAGCGAGGCAACAAGCTGAACAAGACCTGACCACAGAGTTTGATATTTTGATTTGTCTGTCGGTCTAGCAAGCAACTTATGGAAAAAACATTCCCAAATGTTTGAACTCACCGAAATTATGAGACAAAAAGATGACTTGCCATTTGCTGAGATGTTAAACAGGTTAAGATTCAATAAACTCCAACCAACAGATAAAGAAATTATCACATCTCACACGATTTCTACAACATCTGTAAACTATCCCAGGAAAGCTCTGCATTTATTTACAGAGAACAAGAAAGTTGATAACTTCAACAGCACATTGATTCAAGATCTGAAAACTACAAAAGTAGACGTCTTCGCCGATACAGATATTATTTCCCCCGTGAACATGAACAAAGAGACTAAGATCCACTTGGTAGAAGAAATTAATAAGAAAGACAAACTCAACCAAACTGGAAACTTGCCTAGTGTGCTGAAACTTGCGGTTGACATGACATATGATGTAACAGTCAATGTTGATGTCGATGATGGATTGACAAATGGTGCATCAGGAATTCTGAAACACATCGAGTACAAAGGAACATCTAAGAGACCAGCCATTGTATGGGTGCTTTTTGCCGATACAAACATTGGTAGCAAAAGAAGAAAACAATACAAACATCTCTATTGTACAGATATTGATCAGCAATGGACATCAGTGTTTGAAACAAAACGGACATTTCTTCATAACAAAAAAAACTTACCAAAGAATCCAATTTCCACGTGCCCCAGCTGCAGCTAAGACTGTTCACAAAGCGCAAGGCGCCACAGTTGATGAACTTGTTGTAGATCTAAGCTCCAGTTATAAACCACCACATGTTCATTATGTTGCACTGTCACGAGTTCGCAAATTAGCAAACTTGCACATTCTTGACTTTAATGAGAAAGCATTGAAAGTGGATGAAAATGTGCATCAAGAAATGGAAAGGCTTTACAAGAATCCACTTCAGTTGTGTTATACACCTCTGTACAGTATTGACAACTCCCAGGTAAAACTACTGTTTAACAATGCTAGATCCCTGCATTTACATGTAGACGATATCAAGAGTGACCCAAATATACAGAATGCAGACTTAATTGGAATTTGTGAGACGCGTCTTGTAAATACAGACCGAACTGATCAGTATGAGCTGCCAGGGTTTCAAACGTATAGATTAGATGAAGCTCAGCCATCCAACATGACCAGACCATTTCATGGACTAGTCACATACATAAAGCATGATATAACTGTGAAGAAGATCAGCTCTCACATCTATGATAACGTTGAATTTATTTTCATAAATGCCCAGATCAAAAGAAATGATGTTCAAGTTATATTCATCTACAAAACACCAAAACTGTCAGATGTACAACTAGAACATGTTATACGAAACCATATCCAGCCATTCATAAATACACAGAAACCGACTTTCTTTCTTGGAGATTTTAATATGAACTTGCTGGAGAAAGATAATACATTTGTACAATTCATGGAACAGGAATTAGCACTTACCCAGTTAATCACTGAACCTACAACTGTAAATGGGACATTACTCGACCACGTCTACACCAATGAAAAGAGTGTGCAGGCTGGCGTAATACCAACTTATTGGTCTAACCATGGACTTGTATTCTGTGCATTTACATCCGTTCATTGAAAGTCATCTCTTTATCAGCAAACATATTTCTCAGCAAATCAGACAATCACAAATGAAAAAAGAACGAATTTCTACATGAAATTAAGAACAAATTAGAGCATATTAGAAATTTACTATATGAATTCTAATACATCGATAATTCTAAGCATCTACTCCCTTAATCCATAATCAGACATCCATTAAAGGGACCACGTTCAAAGCCAATGATAAATTAGTGTGATTTGTCACTTTTGAGCACCATATTACAAATATGTAAAATGCGGACAATTTACACTGACTCGAGGCTCCTGGCACATACTTCAAGCCAGTCCTTGAGTTACGCTCTACCAATGTCCATGGGTGGCCTGCATGGGCATCTCCAACATGCCTTGACTTTGGCATCACCAAGATTCCTTGAAATGGGTATCGTGAAGAAGAGATAGGGATCACCAGGATGCTCAAAGGAGGTGTCGATTCCTGTGCTTAATCGTTGGAGCGTCTTCTGATCAGTGAGTATAAACCTTTTATTCTATCACGTCACCAACATCAGGTAGTTGCCATACATTTCGTTGCAATTTTTTTTTTCGTCTTCATTTATGGTAATGTATAGTCAGAAAAAAATTATAAGATAATTATTCCCTTCTCAATCAGTGACATGTCATACATGAATCGGTTGCGAAAAGTAGGACAAGTTCCATAGTCTAAACCAATACATAACAGCGTCTATTCTTTGAGGAGAGTTTTCACGAATTCTCAGGAACTAACGGATTTTGTTTTCAAATTTGATACATAGGTCGCCATCGCGGTCTACTTATGCAATGTGTTTTTAGTCCCATTCAAAAATTTAATATGTATCCTTCTCTCAGATATATGACCCTCAGCTGCTTTCCAACCGGAAAATCTCATCCTGCGACATCCTCCGTCTCTATGGGTGTAACCGATGTCCGAACCCTCCCCACTCAGCTGAGCCTCCTGACAGGAACCTATGTACTCCATTCAAACAAAGCTGTGTTCAACCAGTTTGCTGTGGATCCAACCTGCCGGCTGTGCTCTGAACAGAGAGTCTCACATACATATCCTTGTCACGTGCGACATCCTTCAGGACACCAGAGACAAATTTCTTGCCCTGATTTACAAAACTGTGTGTGCCGAATGCCTCAAAGACCTTTTTCATGACATTGCAAGAGCTCCAGAGGATATATCTGCTGTTATCAAAGACTCTTCATCTCGTCTGAGCGACCTTGTGTATATCGCAAATGTGATGGGTGTTCTCAGGCAATACATGTACACTCTTCATTATCAGAGAACTGAACTCTTGAACGGTCTGTGATGTCATCTGTAACCTTTCACGTGCAGTGCTCCAAATGACGTTCAACCCATTCAACCCTTAATGGACTTTCAATTCTATATATATATGCATGTATAACACTCCTAGCATTGGAGGTGCTCCTATATACAGAAGGAATCTACGGACTATGAACTATGGCCACCTACCTGCCATCTTTAATTTCACGGTCAAACCTTGTTACTGGACATTTCATGTCATCGCATTTGCCGACAGGGTGACCCCGACTTTATGATCTCTTAATAAATCTATATTGAACAACAAATTGTTCCTATCTATATGTTGGGTAACAGCAGACCTGTGTTGTGTCTTTGCCATTGCAGAAGTAATTTGCAGCGAAGAAGTATCAATGTCACATGTGTTGAAGTTATACATCCGGCATTACCCCGCTCTCCCCGACTAATACAGTTCTTTCGAAGATATTCGTCTGTTAACTTTCATTAACATGAAATGTTTCATTATCAAAGAACGTTGTTTCACTAAACATTCACATCACAATGTCAACGACGTAGGCCCTACAGACTGGTTTAACTTTTAATTGATATAAAATATAAACAGTATAACTGCTAGCGCATATAAATCCTACATCAAAATTGTCCCAGTGTCTTTATTTCCTTATTTGGTGACCCCTTCATGTATGTGGACAAAAAGATCCTCTTGTTATTAGCTTACAATTATCGGACAATGGTGGGCGCCAAGATCCTTCAGGATCTCTCGTATACAATTATGCTCAATTTTCAGAATGGAAAGAGGTCAATTTGTGGTATACAGCTGGGGCCAAATGCGTGAAGGATCTCGTTAACGAAAATCAATCTTTCTTGAAATTCAACGACTTTGTGAAAAATTTGATATAAAACGGAAAAACTTCTTGGTTTATTACGCAGTGGTTCACAATATTCCAAAGGTGAAAGTGGCCAGCACTGGAACACATGAAAGAAAATCTGCAGATCGCCTGATTACTAAACTTCGTAACCAAAATTCTTTGAAATTCGTCTACAAGCTACTAGTCAGAGCAATCCAAGAGCCCCCTACCAAGAGTCAAACAAAATGGGAAACAGTTTTGGATGGCTCAGAAGGAATCTTGGACTGGTCGGGTATCTATCAAAACGCATTTAGTATAACCTCGGAAACAAAACTCCAATATTTTCAATATAAAATAAATCACTATATCTTGGAAACAAATGTTCTTTTGCATAAGTGGGGAAAATCCCTAACAGATAAATGTAGCTACTGTGGAGAGGAAGCAGAAACGATAACGCATCTTTTTTTGGCACTGCAGATACGCTAGAGAAATATGGGCTCTCTTCTGGGCCTGGGTACGTGACGCCATAATTCCACATTCGGACGCACTTGTAAATGCGAAGCTTACTGTACTCTTAGGTGACAAACGAATTTCTTCGCTTCCAAATCACTTGATTGTTCTAATCAAATATTCAATTTTCTCTCACAGAGTTAGGGGCAAGCCTTCGACTTGGAATGCAATTCAAGAATTGATCAATAAAATAAAAAATATCGAAATGGACATTGCCACTTTGAATGAACATCGTCCTACCTTCGAAGCAAAATGGGGCCCATTGCTAAATTCACGCGAGTAAGCATAGACACCGTGTAAGAAATTGAGTGTGAGGCATGCGAGCAGCCAAACCGTGATAATAACGCAAGCCAGGGTGGGACATATCGTGTTGTTTTGCTTATATATCTCTCTTTCTCTCTCTTTCTCTCTCTCTAATTTTTTTTTATTTTTTTATTTTTTTTTATTATTATTATTATTTTTTCTCTCTTCCTTTTTTCCGGCTTTTTCATATCTCTCCTTAATCACCACAGAAAAAGGAAGCCCTGTAGACAGCAAAATTACGAAATTATTAGAAATTATACAATAATAATGCTATCCACAATGCATGTATGCGCAATGCAGAATCGTAATAAATTACGCGTATTGTGTAACTTTATCGGCATGTGAAGATGCCCGTGGTAGTACCTTCACGTCATGTCAACAGAACTCTTCTGAATAGTATTTATGGAATGAACGAACAAACAAAGAAACAAAACAAATATCTTAATATTTTTGTTCTCCTTTCTTTTAATATGCATCTGGGCTGAATGTAATGTAAATGACATGACATCATGTGAGGGCACGGATATATAATTATATATAAGATTTTATGTGATACTAGGGCACACTTGTAGATATATCTTGGAATGTTCACTTACGTAATACTATGTAATGTAATGTAGGGTAGTGTAATATAATATAAGGTAACGTAATATGTTATTCTTAATTAGCTTAGACCACGTGGACAAACCGCGTATTATATATGAATATATATATGTGTGTATATATATATATATGTGTATGTGTGTGTGTGCTTATATATATATATATGTGTGTATATATATATGTGTGTGTGTGTATATGTTTATAAATGTTTAGTTGTATAAATGTCTTTTTTTCACCATTTGCATACCGTAAATAATATATCATGTGATAGTGTGAGTATTTTGATATAGGGCTATTTTTCATAGCAACGTAATGTATACTAACGTAATGTAATGTAAAAAGGATTAATGTAGTGTAATATATTACGCGGTTATAAGTTAGCCTGGATCACGTGGGCATAACTGTGAAATTGTACAATTCGTGGTCATAAGGTTAATAAATGCCCAGTGGTTAATCCAGGGCTTAACTGAAAAAGACTCAGACAATAGCATCCACCACACAGAATGGGCCTAAACCGACAACTGAGAAGTTAGAAAAGTCGGGCCCGAGGAATCATAGTGTCTGCCATATTCCACTTCCTCGCCCCATGTCCGCCTGTTTATCCTTGCAATGATAATTATTCAGCGAAATGACTTGATTGAGTATTTTGGAATACTGAAGTGAGGACAGTTCCCAAAAATAGACAAGAATTGTTAAGAATACAAATTTCAAATGACCCCTGACTTCAAACTTTAACTTACCCATCATGCTGCATGTGAAGGGCTATGTAATACACAGCAAAAATGGGCCCAGAATGCTAAACTATGATGTGGTAAATGCCCCAGTTTGACAAATGAACGAATTTCTAAAACTGTGGTAGAAATGTTCTCAAATGAAAAGAAAAACGGTCAAATGTGGAGTCATTGTTAATTTATTTATGATGCTTCGAGAGAATATATTAAATACGATAGAAATGAAATCATTAGCTATGATGTTGAGCTGTTGGCATTTTGGTTGACCTCAGTAGGTCGCCATTTTTAATCCCCTCATCTCCGTCATGATGTTATTGCCACACGACTATGTAACTAATATTTTACTGAGCCCAAACTGATCAGCTATGAGGTTGGGAAGTCTGACGTTCTAGCTCTTGTACGTGTTGGATTTATGTCGAAGAGTTTAATAAGCGGAATTAAAAAAAAAATGATGGAGCAGATATGGTTTATATATGCTTTTATTGGAATGATGGCCACCAGCGTCACAAAACCGATTTATCAAAGTGGCAACCAGATTTTTCATATCGAGGAATGCCCTAAAAGTTATTTTCATCCAGTTCTCAGCTTCTGCACTCCGGGTTTATCAATAGTCGTTTTTTTACCCCTCGGCCAAAATTTGGCCGAAGGGTATTGTCGTCGTCATGTACGTCCGTCTGTCTGTCTGTCCGTCTGTCCGTCTGTCCGTCACACCTTTCTCGTTACCAAGATATCTTTAGAACGACTTACCCTAGGCACACCAAACTTGCAGTGCACATCCATATGCTCGTGACCCAGAACTCTATTGAATCTGGACCCGATTGGTTGGAAACTGTGGCGGCCATCTTTAATTTATGCGAAACCATCACAGCTTTCTCGTTACCCAGATATCTTTAGAATGACTTACCCTAGGCACACCAAACTTGCACTGCACATCCATATGCTCATGACCCAGAACCCTATTGAATGTGGACCCGATTGGTTGGAAACTTTGGCGGCCATATTTAATTTATGCGAAACCATTAATCTTGTGTATCTCAGGTACCATTTCACTGTTCAGTGATGCATCAAGAAACTTCAAAGGAATGACCTAATCAGTTTCCCTAATTCGGTGGAAACCTTGGTGGCCATCTTTAATTTATGCAAAATCTTTAATAATTATATCTCTGATACTATTCAAGTGTTCTATGCAAAACTTGGTATACAGCATCGATGTATCAAGAGACCTGCAATGTATAACCACATCAGTTCCTCTGAGTGGTGGGAAGGATGGGCGGCCATCTTTAATTTATGCGAAATCATTAATGATCTCTATCTCTGCTACCGTTCAAGTGCTCGATGTAAAATTTGGTATACATCATCTATGCATCAATAGGCTTACGATAAATGACAGTTCTGGTGTTTCTGATTGGGCAGAAACCTTGGTGGCCATCTTTAATTTATGCAAAATCTTTAATGATGTATATCTTTGATACCATTTCAGTTTTCTATGCGAAGTTTGGTATACAGCATCGATGTATCACGAGACTTGCAGTGAATAACCACATCAGTTCCTCTGAGTGGTGGAAAGGATGGGCTGCCATCTTTAATTTATGCGAAATCATTAATGATCTCTATCTCTGATACCGTTAAAGTGCTCGATGTAAAATTTGGTATACATCATCGATGCATCAATAGACTTACGATAAATGACAGTTCTGTTTTTTCTGATTGGGCGGAAACCTTGTCCATCTTTAATTTATGCAAAATCTTTAATGACGGATATCTTTGATACCATTTCAGTGTTCTGTATGAAACTTGGTATACAGCATCGATGTATCAAGAGACTTGCAATGAATATAACCACATCAGTTCCTCTGAGTGGCGGGAAGGATGGGCGGCCATCTTTAATTTATCTAAAATCATTAATGATCTCTATCTCTGTCATTGATGCATCACGAGACTTACGTAATGAATACCAGTTTCTCTGATTGGACGGAAACCTTAGAGGCCATTTCTAATTGCAAAAATTTTCAGAATCTGTATATTTCTCACTTGACTGCTTGGTGTTCCTGAAATCTTGGTTCATATTGAATACATGTACATTATGAATGGCTGGCGCCCAGAGCCGAGGGGTTTTCAGATGCGCAGCTTCGTATATTTCTTCTCAGAATTGTCCCCTGTCTTAAACAGAAATCTGCAGTTAAACTTCCCTTCACATTGAGCGGAGCCGGTACTTCAGTTCCGTACATATGTAATGATTTGTCAAAGTCATTTTCGTTTTAGGTCAGTCCATAACTGTTCCTCGATAACGTTGCACTCAAGTCTACTAGCACATTGACCGATGCTCTTGATGTCGTGACGTTGACCGTGCTTAGAGTCTCGTAGCCGTTTACCGAGCACACATATTCGTCGCTGTCATGCTCTTGGTCACGATGGCAATCCTCATTCGCACAGCGAACACGCGAATTTTCTTTCCCTCGTTTCTTTTCACTTGTAATGGCCTTGAGATTTCGGCTTTCCGCTCTTTTCATCCGAAATTTCGAGCTTCGTTTTGCACACCGAAGCAGAATGTCCCGTTTTATTACACTCTCTCGTGGAGTATCAATGTCATTACATGCACAATGTCCAGTCCTCCCACATTAAAAACATGTTCATTTATTATCCGTCTTTGGATTTTCAAAGTTACCATGTTAACCCGAGCCTGGGCATGCTGAAATGTTTAACTTCGCATCGAAATTAGATACGGCCTGGATTTCCATAATCAATCTTTCTAGATGGCTGGAGAGTTTAGTTCAATAGTTTTCGTCACCTGTTGTGGTGATTTGAATACTACCGAGTCAATGATCAACACGGATTCAACCACAGAGACTTCAGATTAGATCATGTTGTATTTACTCTACGACGTGCTCTTCCTGGTTATCGAGAATACCCGGTTCATCAGATACCATGGGTGCATACAATTTTCGGAGATGACATGTCGTATATGATATACGGATGTGAACCAATACATTGCGGACCCTGTCCACTGTTTCGAAGGAATGACCCATGAATAATTATAGGGTAAACCGCCCACTGAAAAAAATATCCTGTTCGGTATTGTCATTCCTCCAAACGAGCTATATGCGATTCGGTGACTGAAAGCGTCTACCGAGTGACCGGGGCTAGGGAGTAAATTTTGTACAGCTTCAGTTATATTTCTTCTCTGCGTATAAATTTATGGCTACCGCCTCCCCCCTCCCCCTCCCCCGCCTCTTGCTATATGTGTGTATCTCATATATTGAAAGGCTAATAGAATATGTCGCATTTCTGTAAGGATTTGGTATGATTTAAATGCCAAAACGAAAGAAATATAAAGTGCCGAACTGCAAACGTCAAACGTTCGTTTGGCTGCCAACACTTTTGTTATACAAGTATAATGTTTATAGAAATAGACAAAATTCTGAGGTATACCCCACGTAAATATATTTACTGAGTATAGCTTAGAAGTTTGTCTGTTTCTATAATCAACGAACCCACGTATGAGTCTAAAACAGTATGTCAAATTATAATGTTTCCTCTTAGCCTGCTGGACACAGCTGAAATGTAGGGTGAAGCAGAATCAAGCATGAGAACTGTGAATAGGCCCTTGACTTAAAATGAAAATCTTATAGAATCCAAGATTCAAGATTTATCAAAATCGCATGGTGTCAAAATCGCCAGACATTTCAAAATACATACAGAAACATTTAAAATCCTCCATGTCCGACTACTGACCCCAATATTGTCGATTCGTCCACCTTATAGGAACCTATAGGATTCAATGTCAACTTCATCCTTCTTGACTACAGGGTTCAATGAAATAGAATGGTTTGCAAAGTGTTACTACGAGAAATTTATGATCGGCACATGGACAACAAAGATCACAAACCCTGATGAATTTGCCTAGCTCTGCCGCTGCTGGCACGAATCAAAGTTAGAGAAAACACGTCATCATTTCTTTAAGCTGAACGCTGTTTTGCTAACGTCGGCAAAACCTTGTAAGAGAGAGAAGCTTTCTAGTTTGGCAGGCGTCTTATCACAAAAGTGAAAGAGAAGTTGAGAAAAAATACGAAACTTCCAAACAGTTTCAAAAGGATGGATCACTGCATGAGAGAAGAACACCCCATATAATTCTATTGAATTGGCGATTTGAAAAAGTATGTCTGAAGTTTTAAAATAAAGCATCCTATAAGATTCGAAAGTTAGCCCCACAGGACCTAAAAGGATTGATAATCATTCCAGCAAATCCTTTTGGACAGAATAAGGTTTTTTGGTAAGGTAGTATTCAAATGTTCCAGGATTTGTTAATACAAATCAAAACTGGACTGTTTATACATAAAACAGGGAGTATATATAGATAAGACAGACATGACGAATCAACTGAAATATGTTCTTAGACTAATGACTGATGAATTATACTGTGACGCCTCCCTTGAAAACTAGATGTAGCTATTATAACAAAGTTCCTGGCTCATTCAGATAAATTAAATATTGATAATAATAGGTTGTAGATGACGGTCATCTTGAAATCCAAAGCGGTCGTTATTAAGATATGTATGTTCTGCTACCACCTGAAGCTTAACCCTAGAGATGTCGGTATATGTGGGTATATATCTTTCAAATGACGACCATCTTCGAATCCAAGATAGCTGATGTTACAAGATGTCGATGGAGCCACTATATGAAGCCTTGCCCCTGAAAATGTGGAGGTGCGCGTTTTCGTAAGGATAAATTGAAAAAGAAAAATGGGTTAAGGATGACGAACATGAAATCCAAGATAGTCGTTGTTTAAGGAAGTCTACGGTGCCACCAGCTGAGGTCTTGACCTTGAAAATGCGGTTGTAACCTCTGTAATAATGTTCATGACTCGTTTAGGTAATGAAATATTGGTGAAAATAAGTCTCAGTCGGCAGACATTTTGAAATACAGAATTGCTACTCTAAGGTGTTGATTTAAATCATCGAAATTCGGCATCCACATACATTTTAGAGTTAATTTAGCCTGATTGCCAAGAATGGAGCCAAAACGCCCACAAATTAGCACATGCACATCGGTATATATCGCTAATTTATAAACAGAGGGCATTTTATGATACCCACTCTCATTCTGGGGTATGAAAAGGTGGGATATAATTCTTCCTTCAGATTTGTATTAATTAACAAAAACAACGACAAATACTACCAATACTGATCAAGTCACTGTGATACTGTACCCACACCAAACGTCTATAGAGTATTGTGTTCTTTGGGATGTACAAAGACATTGGCGACAGTTTGTATCTCAGAATATCACCAACCAACTTATATTACTCACGGACTAATTTGGATGCAAGCATCAAATACCTTAGCGGTCTCATGCAACGACGGAAGACTACAATAGTATGCACTACTTCTATCTTTTATGGCTAACGGTATTCTTAATTTTTTTAAATTATTTCATTTTGTTATTTCGATTGTTTTTGTGGATAATTCGATAGATGATCTCCTACAAGGAAAGTGGTCTTATCGCTCACAGGTATTTGTTTTAGTCAGCCATCTGTCTTTAAATTAATACTTCCTAATTTGAACATCTGTTCTGTTCTACATTTCTAGCATGACAGTTTGCAATATCGGTCATTGAGAATTCGAGAAGATTATTTGACTTTGGGATTGTATCCCACCATATATATATCAATAGCATATCACTGGAGCGTTCTCATTTCACATCAGTGCGAACTAGGATTGAACCGAGTCAGGTAGGCGTATCGTTTCTCTCTCTTTGTACAACGGGGGTTTTTTTTTCAGAAGAAGAGATATTACATTAAGATGCAAACAATATTTCTTGAAGTATGGTACAATCTTTGCTCTCTGGATCGGAAGATTATGATGTCATATAAACGATTACATAATAAACTACCCGTTAAGGAGAAACACAATTATTATTCTTTTCTGATTAAAGACTCTCAACAATACCGGCCCGGTGACGCAACTTTGTTTTAATTTTCTTTTCTTTAATTCTGGAAGAGTGTGGATTCAGAACAGCGATATTAGTTGAATCAGTATGCTATGCCACGAACTATTCAATACAGAATACATACAGAAACATTTTAAACCCTCCATGTCTGACTACTGACCCCAATATTGTCGATTCGTCCACCTTATAGGAACCTATAGGATTCAATGTCACCCCCATCCTTCTTGACTGCAGGGGTCAATGAAATAGAATGGTTTGTAAAGTGTTACTACGAGAAATTTATGATCAGCACATGGACAATAAAGATCACAAACCCTGCTGAATTTGCCTAGCCATGCTGCTGCTGGCACGAATCAAAGTTAGTGAAAACACGTCATCATATCTGAACGCTGTTTTGTTATCAACGTTGGCAAAACCTTGTAAGAGCGAGAAGCTTTCTAGGTTGGCAGGCGTCTTATCACAAAAGTGAAAGAGAAGTTGAGAAAAAATGCGAAACTTCCAAACAGTTTCAAAAGGATGGATCACATGCATGACAGAAAAATACCCCACATAATTCTATTAAATTGGCGATTTGAAAAAAAATATGTCTGAAATTTTAAAATAAAGCATCCTACGTGATAGAAATCTATAGCGCCATAAAAGATTCAAAATTTTACCCCACATGACCTGAAAGGATTGATAATCATTTCAGCAAATCCTTCAGGACAGAATAAGGTTTTTGGTAAGGTAGTATTCAAATGTTCCAGGATTTTTTAATGCAAATCAAAATTGAACTGTTTATACATAAAGCAGGGAGTATATATAGATAAGACAGCCATGACGAATCAACAGAAATATGTTCTTCGACAAATGACAGATGAATTATACTCTCTAGCCTCCGTGAAAAAGTAGATGTAGCTATTACAACAAAGTTCCTGGCTTATTCAGATAATTTAGATATTGATAATAATAGGTTGTAGATGGCGGCCATATCTACGTTCAATATGTATGTTCTGCTACCATCTGAAGCTTAACCCTAGAGATGTGGGTATATATCTTTCAAATGGTGACCATCTTCGAATGCAAGATAGCTGATGTTACAAGTTGTCGATGAAGCCACTATATGAAGCCTTGCCCCTGAAAATGTGGATGTGGCACTGTAATAAATTTCGTCGCGCGTTTCCGTAAGGATAAATTGAAAAAGAAAAATGGGTTAAGGATGACGACCACGAAATCCAAGATAGTCGTTGTTTAAGGAAGTCTACGGTGCCACCAGCTGAGGTCTTGACCTTGAAAATGCGGTTGTAACCTCTGTAATTATATTCATAACTCGTTTAGGCAATGAAATATTGGTGAAAATAAGTCTCAGTTGGCAGCCAGTTTGAAATAAAAAATCGCTACGCTAGGGCTTTATTTAAAAAAATAGCAACATCGAAATTCGGAATCCACATACATTTTAGAGTTAATTTAGCCTGATTGCCAAGAATGGAGTCAAAACACCGACAAATTACCACGTGCACATCGGTATATATCACTAATTTAAAGGCAGAGCGCATTTTTAGCCCACCATCACCAGATGGTGTGCTGTTCTAATCGCTTTTCGTCCGTGGTCCGTCGCCGTCCGTCCGTCAGTCCGTCCGTAAACAATTCATGTTAACGCGATTTCTCAGGAAGTACTTTATGGATCTTTCTCAAATTGGTGCACACGTTCCCCTTGGGGTCTAGTTGTGCAAGATACCTTTTTTGTGTCCGATTCAAAAATCCAATATGGCCACCAGGCAGCCATCTATGATTTCCCCATGAAACCTTGTTATCGCGATTTCTCAGGAACTACTGCATGGATCTTTCTCAAATTTGGTACACAGGATCCCCTTGGGTCTAGTTGTGCAACATACCTTTTCTGGTCCGATTCGAAAATCCAATATGGCCACCAAGCAGCCATCTTGGGTTTTCCCATGAAACCTTGTTATCGCGATTTCTCAGGAACTACTGCATGGATCTTTCTCAAATTTGGTACACAGGTTCCCCTTGAGGTCTAGTTGTGCAAGATACCTTTCTGGTCCGATTCGAAAATCCAATATGGCCACCAGGCAGCCATACTGGATTTCCCCATGAAACTTTATCGTCATTTCTCAGGAAGTACTGCATGGATCTTTCTCAAATTTGGTACACAGGTTCCCCTTGGGAGTTTAGTTGTGCACGATACCCTTCCTGGTCCGATTTGAAAATCCAGTATGGCCATCAGGCAGCCATCTAGGATTTCCCCATGAAACTTTATCGTCATTTCTCAGGAACTACTGCATGGATCTTTCTCAAATTTGGTACACAGGTTCCCCTTAGGCAAGGTGCCTTTTTCGGTCCGAATCGAAAATCCAATATGGTCACCAGGCGGCCATCTTAGACTTCCCCATGAAATTTTGTTATCATGATTCCTCAGGAAGTACTGCCTGTATCTTTCTCAAATTTGATACACAGGTTCCCCTTGTGGTCCAGTTGTGCAAGATACCGTTTCTGGTCCGATTCCAAAATCCAATATGTCCATCAGGCGGCTATCTTGGATTTCCCCATGACACTTTGTTATTGCGATTTCTCACGAAACTATTGCATGGATCTTTGTTAAATTTGATACACAGGTTCTCCTTGTCGTCTAGTTGTGCAAGATACCTTTTCTGGTCCGATTCGAAAATTCAATATGGCCAACAGGCGGCCATCTTGGATTTTCCCATGCAACTTTGTTATCGTGATTTTTCAGGAAGTACTGCATGGATCTTTCTCAAATTTGGTACACTGATTCCCCTTATGGTCTAGTTGTGCAAGATACCTTTTTCGGTCCGAATCGAAAATCCAATGTTTTCTTTAGTGCAGTAGCAAGTCAACTGCTCCACCCTTTCGTCTGCCTGCGGGTCGGCTACATGAAGGGAGGTCACTCTTGTGACTCAACGGCACAACTCGACAACTGTAGGCTACTGCATGTTTCGATCCAAGGGACATAATCAGGATTCAGGCACTTTCGAAGTTTACTGTTTACATTACTGCGCGGACCGGATCCCTTCAGTATTAAGTATTGTACCATCTTACTATTTTTGAGCATGGTATCTTAAAATAGATATATCAAACTAGCCCAGAAAACAGAACAGAATTAGCATTCGTTCCTAATTATAGAATCTTAAGTATGTTTCATAGCTCATGCCAAAGTGTCAAAGAGATTGGTCTTCGCTTCCAGTACCCAATGATGACACGTGCAACAAAAAAGAAAGAAAAAAAAAAAAAAACTACAAAACAAAGGCGAATGATCCTCCGTACATGTACATTCACTTTCAGAGTAACTTTGCTCATTTCTCTTGTATTATAACGTCCGACATAAGTATAGTTTCTAGAAATCTTGAAACTCCTGAAACTTAGATTATATCTTGGTGTTTTTCAGTGTCCCTTTTTCGATCTTTTTCGCTCAAATTCGAAATTCTGTAAACAAAATTACAAATCAATTGTTTGTTCTTAGTAACAATGGTCAAAAAGATCCTCTAGTGATTAGCTAACAATTATCGGACAATGGTGGGCGACAAGATCCTTCAGGATCTCACGTTATGATACCCACTCTCATTCTGGGGTATGAAAAGGTGGGATATAATTTTTCCTTCAGATTTGTATTAATTAACAAAAACAACGACGAATACTACCAATACTGATCAAGTCACTGTGATACTGTACCCACACCAAACGTCTATAGAGTATTGTTACTGTTCTTCGGGATGTACAAAGACATTGGCGACAGTTTGTATCTCAGAATATCACCAACCAACTTATATTGCTCACGGACAAATTTGGATGCAAGCATCAAATACCGGTCTCATGCAACGACGGAAGACTAAACTATTATGCGCTACCTCTATCTTTTATGGCTAACGGTATTCTCAGTTCTTTTTTTAATTATTTTATTTTATTATATCGATTTTTCGGTAGATGGCCTCTCACATGGAAAGTGGTCTTATGTTGCCTACAGGTATTTGTTTTGGTCAGCCATCTGTCTTTAAAGTAATATTCCAGAATTTGAACATCTGTTCTGTTCTACATTTCTAGCATGAGTCGACAGTTTGTAATCTCGGTCATTTAGAATCCGAAACGTTTATTTGACTTTGGGATTATATCCCACTATATATATACCAGTGGCATATCACTGAAGCGTTCTCATTTCACATCTATACAAACCAGGATTGGATCGAGTCAGGTAGGCGTGGCGTTCTTCTTTCTTTGTACAACAGTTTTTCAGAACAAGAAATATTACCTTAGGATGCAAACAATATTATTTATGTACGGTGCAATCTTTGCTCTCTCAATCGGACGAATATGATATCATATCAGCGGCAACATAATATCCTACCGGTTAGAAAGAAAACAACTATTCTTCTTTTCTGATTAAAGACTCTCGAGAATACTGGAGCGGTAACGCAACTTTGTTTTTATTCTGTTTATTTCTTAATTCTGCAAGAGTGTGGATTCAGAACAGCGATATTCGTTGAATCAGTATGTCATGCCACGAACAAGAACCAATCATTTTCTAACAGTATTTACACAACATCATTTTGTAACAGGTAGCATCATATTACCGTCAAATTCAAGGTAAAAAATCAAGGGAGATAACCCTGGGCAAGGGAGATAAATTTACTGCAATGTTATGAAATACATTGTTAACGTCACAGTTGTCAGATTAGCATGTAGTGGATGTTTTCGTCAATGTTGTTGTTGTTAATATATATATATTTTTTTCAAGAATATATTTATTTCTCAACTTTTCATACACCACAATTAATGACAGTGGATATCGTAAAAAAAATGCGTTCTATACGACCTACACCGATATACATATCCTTCCTCTACTGTATCTTTATTTACATTTTCGGTGTAGGTCGTATCGAACGCATTTTTATGGTATCTATTGTCATTGCGGTGTATGAAAAGATGGGAAATAATTGTAATCTTGAAAAACAAAATTATTAACAACAACAACAACAATAACAACATCGACGAAGACACCAATCGCTTATCAAGTCACTGCGGTTGACGTGCAGTTTCAGAACGACATGTATGCTGACCACAAATAAATAGTTTTTTTGCCTGAGTGGTTTGAAATACATATATAGCACCGGTTGTTAAATAACCAGTTTGTGTTCCTTATTGTTCTAGACTTCTTTAACGACATATTGAGATACGTACATCGAACGAGATGAAGGAAGCCGCACTTATATTGGTCATGTGCTTGTCTATCTCACTGGCGAGAGACCCTTTTGCTCAAGATGGGTGTCTGCTGATGCCAAACCCGTAAGTGAATATCTAATTTAATAAGAAGGGATATTGCAAATGAATTCTATCTGCAAAGTAACCTTGACCTCTTTTGGTCATTGATAAACAAATAATGTATTTGAGGTGTATAAACAGGTTAGCAGGTTCATCCATAAATGGTTTGGTCACATTGTGTGTCTTCTTCGATGTTGTTGATACTGTTTTTTTTTAAACCCTACCAAGCTTTATGCGCTATCTTCGGAACGACAAAAAATTTAGAGCTAACATTCCGTGACTTTATAGTTTGTCATATTGGGATAATTTTAAGCCTATTTGCACAACCCTCCGAGTAGAGGATCATGGGTAAATTCAAGATGGCGGCCACGTGGGGTACGAGAAAAATTATGTTTTTTCATTTTTCCCCAAAATTTCTGCTTTTCCGCGATGAAAAGTGGGCAAAATCTTTTTTATTTCGCATCACATTAATATTTACTAATTTATCCCGCAGTTTTTGGGGAGAAATTGCATAGATGAAAAATTCGAAAAGTCTTACCGAAAAATCGATCGAAAACGGCCGTCACTGTGACGTCATCAAAGCGGTCATCTTGGATTTTTTTACATTAGGGGGAAAGAAAAATAATTAGGGGAGAGGTCGAAGTGGCCCCTCCCCAGGCCTGGACAGATCTCAAAAAGCCCAGGCCAGATAGGGTTAAATATATATATATTTTTAGAATAAAATTATTTGCCACCTTTTCATACACTACGATGACAGTGGATATCATAAAGATGCGCTCGATGTATAAATTAACCACATGTACCTATCCATACACTGAGGTATCTAGATAGGTGAATGTCGCTAATTTATAAATAGAACGCGCGTTTATGATATCCACTGTCATCGTGGTGTATGGAAAGGTAGGAAATGATTTTATTTTTTAAACTTCTTCAACTTTATTTCACCCTGGTCACGTTGTGACATAAGAGGTTACAATATGTACAGTTTAGAAAACAGAGGTGGCCTAATTTTATCAAACAATAACAAAAATACATGGCCCAAATACGTAGATCTGGAATATATGTACAATTTGGTGCGATGCACCGCATTACAGTGCAATAATTTGTTTTTCAATATATACTTTTATGAAGTTGTATGACAATTATTTGAATAATATATACAACATGAGCAGGAAGTAGGGTAAGCATTAGGACTCCGACGCGAACTGAACTCTTGGAAATCCCCAGCCCCAGTTGAAATCCTGCCTATATTAAGATGGGCACTGCCCAAGTCAGAATCACAAGTGATTTTCATCAAAAATCACCAGAATACGTGTGAAAATACATTTACATCTCTTTAATGGTTTTAAGTGCCCTTGATCAAAACAATTTTTTGAATCGCATTATTTTCCCAACAATACAACAAATTCTTATATATAGTCCTATAGTAGAAAGGTAGCATTTATGTAGTTTACGGTAATTCAACTCAAGACCAACACCTTCTCGGCACAAGATAATAATGATTCTATGTCATTTTCCTGAGCATGACCGGTACAAAGGCGAATAAATAGCATCTCTACATCACGTTGTTATCTAGATATATGAGACAACACATTTTGGGTATCGGCAATCTGATGAACGTAGAATTTGAAGATTGTACTTAGCATCTTAAATACAGCCTCTTAATACTGTAAAACATATCTGTTTAATTTCGTTTCCCATAATGTAGCAGTTACCAGTAATCAAAACATGTGTGTATATAGCAAAAGTGTGTGTCTCAAGTTACGGCAGCTGTTCAACTGTCCCCTGAAACGGTAATAAATTAATAAAGACGTCAACATGTGAACTCATAGAATCTGCACTGTCGATGGTTTAATGTAATACCGGTACTAACGTCACAGGACCTACGAAGTAGGGTAGGCATTAGGACTCCGACGCGAACTGAACTCTTGGAAATCCCCACCCCCAGTTGAAATCCTGCCTATATTAAGATGGGCACCGCCCAAGTCGGAATCGCCAGTTATTTTCATCGAAAATCACCAGAAATTTTCATCAAAAGCAGGTCAGCTCAGAACTTGTTGGTAACAGTCTCCTAATGCGCCTTCATTCCAAAAATAAATAACGATCGCCGATTTAATTTTACAATTTTTTAACTAAAGGAAACAGATTGAATAATAAAAAGTTCAGTAGATTTCAAGCTTTACGTGTGAAAATACATTTACATCTCTTTAATGGTTTTCAGTGCCCTTGTCCAGGATCAAAACAACTTTTTGAATCGCATTATTTTCCCAACAATACAGCAAATTTTTATATATAATACTATAGTAGAAAGGTGGCATTTATGTAGTTTACGGTAATTCAACTCAAGACCAACACCTTCTCTGCACAAGATAATAATGATTCTATGTCATTCTCCTGAGCATAACCGGTACAAAGATGAATAAATAGCGTCTCTACATCACGTTGTTATCTAGATATATGAGACAACACATTTTGGGTATCGGCAATCTGCTGAATGTACTATTTCGGTTTTCTTGTTTCACATTATATTCTATGACGGTTGATCGGTGATTTTCTTCATTGATAAACATTAAACCACCTCAGCTTCGTTGTGTGAATCGGAATTGCATTGCTGTGACACACCAACACACTCCGTGGCAGTGATTCTGTATCCCCTAATCAAGGAATCAAAATGGACCAAGATTTGAATTGACAAGAAAAATTTAGACATGTTTTGTTTACACATGTAATTTTTTGTTTAATTATATCCCAGTGTGATATATAGACAATAGTCAAGAGGTACAAAAAAAACCTCAAAGTATGTGCTCATATTTTCACATCATGATCAAAGTTACTTTATCTAGTTAAATTCTATCCAAAGAAAATAAATTAAGACCCTTTGAACATGCCGTCATGGCTTTGTTTCACCCTCAGTAAACTTTTATCATTGTTGCTCACACAGACTAATCTGAAGGATGATACCACATCTTTCTTTCTTCTGCTGGGTTATTGCACCAGGCTGACTTAATTGGTTGATGAAGGATATTTCATCACCAGTGGGCAATTTGACCTGAATTTGAAGCCTAATGTGGTCTATGATGAAATGTTTGGATGTGAAATAGGATACACGTTAACCCTATCTGGCCTGGGCGATTTGGGGTGTATCGTAGCCTGGGGGGTGGGGGGGGGGCGGAAAGTGCCCCCCCTATATATTTTCTCTACCACTAAGGCTAGAGCACTGAAACTTACCACACAGTATCTTGGGTTCAAGCTCTACCGGGAAATGTAAAAAAATCCAAGATGGCCGCCAAGATGACGTCACAGTGACGTCATCTTCTCGGAAGCCATTTTTCGGCCTTTTTGGGGTTGATTTTTCGAAATTTTCATTTTTCCGATTTTTCTCTCGAAAAAAATCTAATAAAATAGAGAATAATTAGTTTTGCATAAATAAAATACATTCAAGGCCTTTTAGGCAAGGAAAATGTGAAGAAATGGAACGAAAAGATTGAAAAACACGACTTTCGCGGATACCACATGGCCGCCATCTTGAATTTACCCATGATCCTCTGCTCGGGGGTGTATGAAAATAAACTCAAAATGACTCCAATAAGATAAGCTTAAAAGTCACCAAGTTTCAGCCTCCTCGGTTTTGTTGTTCCGGAGCAGCAGAGAAAAGTTCCCTAGGGGGGCACTTTCCGACCCCCCCAGGCCAGGTAGGGTTAAAGGCCACAGTTTACATATATCTATAACAATATACTGAATTGTGTGTATTGAGGCTGGCAAGTTGGTAATAGCAGTGTAGATAAATGCACTAACAAATGATGGAAAATTAGCATTTCCTATTTCATAAAACAATTACGGATGGCATATCCCACCAGATTTTGTACAGTGAAACATACAGCCAAGGGTTCCCGATGGGCATGACGGTGCACTCGCTGAGCCATCAATAAATAAAAAAAAAAATAATTATACATCAAATTTTCATCAGAATTCGGTCAACTCAGAACTTGCTGGTAACAATGCCCTAATGCACGTTCATGCCAAAAATCAAGGTTCTAATGTCAACGGTTCTCCTTATTTTGCCGACGAAAGGATTCGGATGGACTGATTGACTGACTGACTGACTGCCTCACTGACTCACTCATTACCGGACAATTTGCGATCTGTAGCCTACTTCGTAAGAAAATGTGAACAATGAAACACATAATGATATTCATCGCCGATTTGGTTCAAGTTACATAATTTACATAATCTTTCAGTTTTCTGTATGCTTTTACAATTGGAATATAAAGCCTTGGAGGTAATACTAGTAAATACTTTTCAAAACAAATGTCAGATTTAAATGCTAAATAATTTGCACCTTTACCTTTAAACAATATCAATATATTATTATACAGCTATGTTCATTATACAGTGTTTTGTACAATATGGAATGGTATTGTACTCGTCCATGTTGTGAAGAAAACCCGTATTGGACGAGACGCCGAATTACAACATGGACGAGTACAATTTTCATCAGAACATGCACTTGAACAATACCATTCCATATTGTACAAAACACTGTATATAATAACCTATAATTTTATAACAGCAACAATATCGACGGAGACATCCTTTGCTAATCAAGCCACTGTGGGTTTATCCCTGATCCCAGATACAATATAATATGCTCGCCGTAAGTGAAATTACGCACCACAAAAAAACACGCGAAAACATGAAAACAAGTTATAACCGATGGTGAAAACATGGTAAACAGTGATATGATAATCTCTATCAGAGTGGACCAGCGGCGCTTGTGAGGGAGGGCGTTAATGTTTTAGCGTCGCTTTCAACTATATTTCAGTCATATCGCGACGAAACAACAAGGTTACCACCCAGCCAACTTGTATTCCTATCGCTTCAAATAAACAAATCTTTGAAGCAACATGGAAGCAGAAACCCGCCATCCACTCTATAAAACACTGAAGACAGAACACAAGACACGGACAGGACGCTTACATTGGTGCTATGAAGACATGTACAATTACCGTGCTAGACACCTGTTGCTTCTGAGCAAAATACATTGAAGCAACAGGAAGCTGTGCCCACCGGGCATCCACCAACCACCCGCGCAGTGATTGTGTGCCTATTCTGATATCGCTATGGTAAAGTTATGACTGGCGATGTCATCGCTATGGTACCACATCGATGTGTATCGATACTCAATATTTTCAACATTGGAGAACTTTTATGTAATGTATGTCATCCTTAAATATTATGTTTCATACTTCGTGTAGGGGACCGGCTCGAGGACACACTTTGGACTTGATGGCCAACAAGACGTGCGTAGATGGCAGTATCTGGTGGAACTACCCCCAAGGTAACCTCCGTGTGACCTTCCAACGTATCAGCCCATCTAGCGACTTCCAGGTCTGTCTGGAGTTTAAGGGTAGTTCCTACAACTTCCAAGACATCTTTGACTTCACCAATAAGCAAAATCCACAAAAAGTACCAAAGCCAACGGAAGGTAAGAACCTAAATAGTAACAATAACTTTCAATATTGGATCTGCGTAAATTGTTTCGTAACTTGTGTCTAATTTCATTTAATTCGGGGCTGGCGGGCGCTCGAATGTCGTATTTTACATCCATGGTGTTCAAATGAGCAGTCACAATCACAGCGTGACTGAGATATAGTATACTCTAGAACACGACTTGGATAATCATTTGCATGAAAGAAAACCTGTCAATGATAAGGATTTGTCGTGAAGAACATCATAATGTCGTGCTGTCATCTTTGAAAATTGTTGACCGCTTCTCTCTTACGGAACACCATCTTGACTGTTGCATGTTTGGAGCTGGTGCTAACTGTCGCATGAAAAAGATCTTTCGATTAGTGACGCGGAAATTCTTTTGTGCACGACGTTCAATGCTGAATGTCGGATCTGACTCCTATTATATCCTATCACAAGCGGGAGGTCCTGAGATCGATCCTGGCCGAATCATACCAAAAACTTGAGCAAGGAGACTTGTTGCTACCTTTCTTAATTGGCTCTCGGTAATAAGAGAATAGTCCATCAACTGGTTGGTCCGGGGTCAGGATAATGTGGCAGGGTGGAGTATCGTGTCTGCTTACGGCATGGCGTTTCGGTAAGACAGCACTATAAAAAGGTGGAAATGAAATGTAGGCGCTCTCGTTATATGATCTACATGTAATACGACTGAGTCTTGTTGAAAGCGACGTTAAATCCTACTCACTCTTCTTTCTTGCGGTTTTGTACGGCACTTCTATAATGTTGTGTTTACAATGACTCTCACGCCTGAAGACGTTTGACCACTCTCTTAATCACACGATGTAATGTGCATCCACTGCAACTAAATGAAAGCTGGGTATCAAAAGTATACCTTTCGATTAAAATTCCCCTTGACATCGCTCCTGTAACAGTATTAAATCCTGGGAAGGAATTTCTGAAAGATATCGACCTGGCTTTGACGTTTCAAACTAAATCAATCCAGAAATCGACAAAAGAGTGACGGCCGTTGGCGTGCGCGTGCCACCAATACGATGCAGTCAATTGAAGATTAACAAGCCATCAATCGAGTAGGCTAAATTAATCCACCCAATTAAAATACTTCCCTTCTGAGTGGTTTACATTTAATCCGATTTGGACTGGGCGTAGGCGTGCCTGAGAGTAGTACCAAATTCTTAATTTGGTGTGTCGGCTACATGCAGGACTTCTCATTCACCAAACGCTATATAATCCCTAAATTAGCGAAGCTGTGAAGGATATACACCTTCTTCACTGGATTTGTAGGAAACTACTGATAGTCAAGATGGTACATCATATCTGGACCTATATCTTCACAAGAATGATCGGGGCTTTCTCTCACGTCGTCTCTACTGCAAGAGCGACGATTACAATTTTGACATAGTTAACTACCCATTTCTGGATTGCAATATTCTAGGAAGATCTACATACGGCATATATATATATATCTCGCCTGTGATGATTTTAATCAACGCCACGGAATATTATTGCAGAAACAAACAGGGCTATACCACAAACGCCTCCACTCAGGAGTTTATCAAATTCTGTGATTTAAAGACCTTACACTGGCGGCAAAATGATCTCTGGTGCGATACGTTTTCGTAACCTGTGTCTTATTCCGCTTCATCCTACCTGGCCTGGAGAGAGGGGGACATTTCGGCCCCCTAATTATTTTTCTTACCCCTGGAGCTTGGGAGCTGAAACTTACCACACCATACTCTTGGATCAAGTTTTACCAGAAAATGTAAAAAAAAATAAAATAAATAAAAATAAAAATATCCAAGGTAAGACATTTTTTGGTCGATTTTGCGGTGAGATTTTTTCGAAATTTTTGTATATGCGATTTCTTCGCAAAAATGTCATGATAAATTAGTAAATATTAATCTGATGTTAAATAAAATAGTTTTTGCTCAATTTTCCTCGCAAAAAAGCAGAAATTTTGAAGAAAAAGGACAAAAATATCGCTCCTCTGGTACCCCACTTGGCCGTCATCTTGAATTTACCCATGATCCTCTGCTGGGCGGGGTTATTCAAATAGGCTAAAAATGACCCCAATATGATAAACTATAAAATCACGGAGTGTCAGCTCTCAATTTTTTGTCGTTCCGAGGATAGCGCACAATGTTTGGTATGGGGCTTGGGGGGGCATAATGGTAGGGTTAACCCGGGCTACGGGCCGTTTGAATATACACGTGTTTTACATCTGGTAAGTCATTAGAATATCATCATGTCTTTCAGGAAATATTGAAAACTGTTCACCGCTTCTGCCTTGTCTGAAACCATCTTGTGTTTTTATTATTTTCATTTCATACACATTTGGAATTGGTGCAAACTGTCATACGAAATTGGTCTTTAGATTATTGACGCGAAATTATTTTATGGACGACGGCTAAACATTGAATGTCGGATCTGACGCTTGCTATTCACCCCTTGCTGCACCTTTATTACACTGTACGTTGACAATTAAATGAATCCTCATTTCCACACATTTTAACACACAATGTACATGTAAGTCCGGTCACATAATCGTGCAGATTTTACATTACGATTCTGCTTCCTTCTTCCATACTCCTTCTTCCACACTCATTCACGTTCTCGCGTGTGAGCGAGACATTACCAAGGTCCCAGTGTACATTTCTTCTGGTCACATGATAGCGGATTGAGCACATGCCCTTTAGTTGATTTGTATGCACAATGCTTCATGAAATGAAACGGAGATAAAATGTCATCAGGTTTGAGGGTAATTGTTTATAAAGTCTTTATTATGTTCGTCGGTCGCAAAAACGGTGATGATGTTTTCTATTGGGGGACATTTCAGAGCACCCGCTGTCCTGTGTGAGAAGTATCAGTGGATCGGTTGTCTTGGAGTTTCAGGAGCCGAGGCCTCTCAGGACCTACGTGGCTATGATACTGTATGATATCCGAGGGGTGTGACCGTTAAATAAACAACGTACTAATTGGTTTAATAGCAATTGCATCTTATGTTGTAATTTTGGCTCGCCGTTGAAACTGGTTTGAAATAAAGTGCATTCCGCTCTACGAATCCGATCTTTTGTCAATCCTTGGGGGTAAAGCTGACCGTGTGAGAACGAGTTGGAAATTCATTTAGATAAGTATACTGGTCATTATTAAAGATTTTATGTAAATCAAATCATATATCATGATGTCGTGCTGTCATCAGTGAAGAACTGTTGACCGATTTTCTCTTGCAGGCAGCCATCTTGTTCTCTTTTTTGTGATTGTTTTATTTTATGCTTATTTGAAATGGGGTTCGCCAGCTCGAACTGACGACCTGACGAACTGACGACGAAGGCTGAATATTGAATGCCGGATTTGACGCCTGTATCCACACAGAACACAATTCAAATATTCTGGACAGGAAGCTATAAATATATGTTTAATGGGGTTCGCCAGCTGGAACTGACGCCAGGTGGCTACGTGTATCAAGAGGTAATTGTAGACTGGATACCCGTCTCTAGTAATAACGTTGAGATACATAGAAGGATGACGTAGCGTAATGTGGGTTAGGTATCCAGACTAGAGGTAATTGGTACATGCCCATGTCGTTTTTCTGGACGTCACACAGGCAACGTCATAATGTGACGATGTTATAATTGTTCGTTTTATAACGCCACGTCTTCTTTACCTTTTGGAGCAATAGCGCCGCCTAGTGGGGATGGCGATCCCTATTACAGGCTGACGGATTATAGCTATAGGTCATGTTCTAGGTATCGCTAGTACTGAAAGGTTAAATGACGTGGTGTGATTCAACGAGGACGAAGAGTGCCAAAAGTGCCAAAAATGGAACATTAGGTATGAAAGAAATGTTTCGATTGACAAATCAAAACATTTTTTTATGCTCAGAATAATTTCAAGGTCTTGAGTCTTATGATTCTCAAATGAACTATCTGGTTAGACAATTTGGACAATGTCTTCATGCTCAGGAGTTATCACTATTTGTGATACGAAATAGGTCTTCAATGAATGTCGGATATGACTCTTGCTATTTGACAAAATTCAAGATGGCGGCGAAAGCACGAAAATAGAAACCTATTTTTGGAAAAACATTTAACTATGACTGGTCCATATTGGTCAGTTTGAATTGATAATCTCGTTCTTTTCTGGTCATGACTTGGATCAAGGGTCATGTGTGCTAAGTGTCCGAGCAATCGGTTGAGCTACTTCGTCATCGGAGATCTTTTAGGAAACTTGGTCTTCGCAATATGACTGCCAGCCCACTAGACCAATCAAAAATATTGACTACCAGTGCATAAATCCTTGGACTTCCCGATACAAATAAACTAGAAGTTAGTAGCTCTCAGGGTTATAGTTCTTTGAAGATTTGTTCAATTTGGTAAAACTCAAGATGTCGGCGAAACCACTTGACACAGAAACCTGAATTACGTTCATAAAGTTAGACCGCGGTTCGCAGTCCGCAGATCGTTATTCGAGGGGACCAGCAATTATTTCTTCAGATATGGAAATCTGTATTTTTTTTATTATGACTACTTCGATCTCCAAACTTTGCATAGCAAGAGAGAATGTCATGCTCTATATCTTTGCATATTCATATCCCAAATCTGACGCCAGGGGGCGCTGCTATGTGCGCTGCTATGAGTCGCTGAATGGCATCAGCCTACTATTAATTTCGTTACTTGTTATGTATTAGCGTTAAAAATCGGCAAAAATCCAGAAAATTCACAATGCATAAATCCACCTGGCATGTCAATATTTACCTTGTGGGACATTACCAGTGGAAGTCTTGACAGATGTTGACCATGGAAATTTCAAATTACCGCCACTGACAGCTGATTGGTGCTACAAAATGTCATTATGTCTCCCCCAACTATGTTGGGGGGAGACATCTAGTGTTTGTGCTGTCTGTCTGTCTGGATGGATGGATGTCTGTCCGTCCCCTTGGCTTGTCTGCAAGATATCTTGAGAACTACTGGATGGAATTTCACCAAACTTGGATGGAAGCTTCATTGGGATAGCCCCCTCATTCGATTAGGTTTTGGTGTGTGTGCGTGCATTCATCCGTGTCCGGTTTCCGTCCGTCCGTCCATCTACTTGTACATGTATATACAGGCCTTGTCTGCAAGATATCTTGAGAACTACCGGATGGAATTTCACCAAACTTGGATGGAAGCTTCATTGGGATAGCCCCCTCATTTGATTAGGTTTTGGTGTGTGTGCGTGCATTCATCCGTGTCCGGTGTCCGTCCGTCCGTCCATCTACTTGTACATGTATATACAGGCCTTGTCTGCAAGATATCTTGAGAACTACTGGATGGAATTTCACCAAACTTGGATGGAAGCTTCATTGGGATAGCCCCCTCATTTGATTAGGTTTTGGTGTGTGTGCGTGCATTCATCCGTGTCCGGTGTTGTCCGTCCGTCCGTCCATCTACTTGTACATGTATATACAGGCCTTGTCTGCAAGATATCTTGAGAACTACTGGATGGAATTTCACCAAACTTGGATGGAAGCTTCATTGGGATAGCCCCCTCATTTGATTACGTTTTGGTGTGTGTGCGTGCATTCATCCGTGTCCGGTGTCCGTCCGTCCGTCCATCTACTTGTACATGTATATACAGGCCTTGTCTGCAAGATATCTTGAGAACTACTGGACGGAATTTCACCAAGCTTGGATGGAAGCTTCAGTGGGATAGCCCCCTCATTTGATTAGGTTTTGGTATGTGTGTGTGTGCATTCATCCGTGCCCGGTGTCCGTCCGTCCGTCCATCTACATGTACATGACTTATACAGGCCTTGTCTGCAAGATATCTTGAGAACTACTGGACGGAATTTCATCAAACTTGGATGGAAGCTTCATTGGGACAGCCCCCTCATTTGATTAGGTTTAGGTGTGCGTGCATGCGTTCATCCGTGTGCGATGTCCGTCCATCCGTCCATCTACTTGTACATGTATATACAGGCCTTGTCTGCAAGATATCTTGAGAACTACTGAATGGAATTTCACCAAACTTGGAAGGAAGCTTCATTGGGATAGCCCCCTCATTTGATCAGGCTTTGTTGTATGTGTGCATGCATTCATCCGTGTCCAGTGTCCGTCCTTCCGTTCATCTACTGGTACATGTATATACAGGCCTTGTCTGCAAGATATCTGGAGAACTACTTGACGGAAGTTACCAAACTTGGATGGAAGCTTTATTGGGATAGCCCTCTCATCTGAGTAGGTTTTGGTTTGTGTGTGCGTCCGTCCATGTTCGGTGTCCATGTACTTGTACATGTATACGTATATACAGGCCCTTTCCGCAAGATATCTGAAGAACTACTAGACAGAATTTCACCAAACTTAGATGGAAGGTGTGCATTTATCCATGTCCATCGTCCGTCCGTCCATCCAATTGTTCATGTTTATACAGACATTTTCTGAAAGATATCTGGAGAACTACTCGACGGAATTTCACCAAACTTGGATGGAAGCTTCATTGGGATAGCCCCTCGTCTGATTAGGTTTTGGTGTGTGTGTGCGAGCGTTCGTTCATGTACATCCATCCGTCCATCTACTTGTATATACAAGCCTTGTCTCCAAGATATCTGGAGAACTACCCCACGGAATGTCGCCAAACTTGGATGGAAGCTTCATTGAAATGGCCTTATGATCTAATTAGGTTTTGGTGTGAGCTAGTGCTTGCGTGGGTCCATGCAAAATGTGCTTATCTGTCTGTCCAATTTTTGTTCACTCCATATCTTGGAAACTAATGAAGGCAGATGCATGAAACTTCTATACAGTATGTACAGCATGTGTACTATAGGTGTGGCTCTTGTATGTTTTGCATCTTTCCTATAATGTGATCAGTTTCGAAATAGTTGATGCTTCACAATTACATGTATTTCACATTGGTTGGACGCTGTAGATGTCGGCAATCCACTCATTGCTATATAAATCCCGAATCCCCACTGGGTTACTGCAACAATGAAAATCGCCTCTTTGTAATTAATATTTTTAGATGCGCATCTTTGTTTAGGATACTTATTGCTACATTCATTTTATAGCACTTTCGCTTAAATTATGTGCCCACTCAAGGCAAGGTGGGAGGTTGGGGGAGACGTATGTTTTTGCTTAAAAAAACAACTAGCATAGGCTTCATGCCGGAGCAGCGACTCAAGGGTCAAAGCGGAACCTCTAGTTCAATTTGTAAACAGGGAGCCTTCTCACCCTTCAGTGATCATGTCTTCATCCACCATGCTTTTTCCAAAGTGGCCCAAATCAACACCAGGAAGTACAGTTTGAAGACTCATCTGCAAGTTGAAATATCAAATGTATCAGAAATGCTGAAAAATCGCAGCTCATAAAATCCATAAAGATCTGCTCTCAAATTTCTAAACAATGTAGGTCGTGGCTACTGACCCGGAAGTGATTAATTGTAGTCTGATGCCTGTCAGGAATGGAACCATTGCTAAAATAAGGAATGCTCTCATCTGAACAAACCATACCCATCCCCAAACTATCTTGAGAAGGCACAGATAAAACTATGCACAAATATAGATTTTACAGCCTATATACCAAGGGTACCCCCTTTATATTTCCCCTCGATTTGCCCCATATGCCTTAAGACTGAGGTACAAGTAAAAAGTACAATATCTCACTAACCTGTACATATTTTTCCATCTGGTAAAAAGCACCAAGTCGACAATCCTTCTGCCTATAAAAAGAAGTATAAAGCATTAACTAGATATGTTAAACACTATTTTTAATTATTTTTTTATTATTTTAATTCATTTTTTATGAAATTATTCAAATTAAAGTTTAAAAATAAAGAAAACTTAAATTCAAAATGTGTCAAAACATAATTTGTTTTCAACCTGCTCATTTAGGCTACATTTGGTGAAAATTTCCTTCATGGCAGTGGTTAACTTCTCCATGTAATCAGTGGGTCATCCCAGTAATCTATCAAATGGGATTTAAATTTGATGTTGATACAAAGATCAAAGACATGTTTAATCCTGTAATAAGTGACAGCAATATACACAAATGTGTACACAACACATACCAAAATATAACACAGAGGTGTTTATAGAGAATATATGTCAGTTCAATTGGATGGATCTACATCTCATCAAGATCTTGCTGGCAGTAATTAGAAAGATGCACATATTACTTGTAAACAGTTATTATTACTGAGAAAACTCCTAAATAACATTGAGGAATATATTCTGTGTCAGATTTCAAGTCCATGAATGCAATGTCTGCAAACAGACAACACTTGTCAAAACACAACATAGAAGAAAAAAAGGAATAAAATTCAATGACAACATATCTGATGGTCATTTGCTGATCTCTGCTACATTAACAACCATGAAAGATGAGGACAGCTGGAAGTTGCCTAACTTAAACTGTTAACTGTTTGGTGAAAGATTAAAGTGGCAACTTACAGTGAGAAAGGCCTATCTTCCAACAGAGTTGGAGGCATACCTCTGAGTCACACTGTGCGAAATTCCCAGAGTTGATGTGTGTGTGGGGGGGGAGGGGGTTGTATGGGGCTTGCTAATATTTGGTGCCTGTAATCCATGTTTCTTGCTACCCACAAGATCTCTGATATGAATACGAAAGAGAATTACAAACTTATAATCCTGGAGATAGTGGAAATGGAATGAAGAGAAAGTATTTGCTGTGATGCAAATGTGACTGACAATAAACACACAACAATGTGAAATCCTCAACAGTCAGATTAACTGTTGACTCAGTTAATCAGATTTTATTTGTTTCATTAAAGTTACAAATGCAAAAGGCATTTTGAAAATTCTTTGTGTGTGGAACAAACATCTGAGATTTTACAGGTGATATAATTAGTATTAATTTCATGTGGTTTTAGACTGATATAAAGTGAATTAATGCATAAATAATTTGAAGCATTGAAGATTTGAACTGAGGTCGAGATTTTGAAAAAAGCATGTAATTGTATCTATGTGAATTTCCTTTCTTCCATTTACATTTTATTGTATCTTGAAAGTTAATTTGCTTATAATTACCAGCTGTGTTAAATGAACCTCGTCATATTTGGCATTGACTATTTGGCCCTAGTACTGACAAATCAGTCATTTTTTGCCTATATTTGCTCCAAAAGGTCTCAATTTTGTCGCAGAAATGGCATAACAATACAAGAGATGTTACCCAGCATTATCAGTATGATATTTATTTCAACCACATCCAGCAAGAAAAAATATAATTTTAATAATTAAAAAATTTATTAAAATTAATTAAAAATTTTATTTTATTTTATTAATAATTTAATAACATAAATTTGAAACAATCCTAATATTTGAACTTAGTTCATGAGTCATCATGGAAAAAATTGGGCTGATCCAGTAAAAACTGTAGCCACAGTGACGATTTAAAGTTCTCTGGTCAAATGTGAAAATGTCGGGTGATAGGCATCAGCCTACTATTAATTTCGTTACTTGTTATGTATTAGCGTTAAAAATCGGCAAAAATCCAGAAAATTCACAATGCATAAATCCACCTGGCATGTCAATATTTACCTTGTGGGACATTACCAGTGGAAGTCTTGACAGATGTTGACCATGGAAATGTCAAATTACCGCCACTGACAGCTGATTGGTGCTACAGAATGTCATTCAATTTGTAAACAGGGAGCCTTCTCACCCTTCAGTGATCATGTCTTCATCCACCATGCTTTTTCCAAAGTGGCCCAAATCAACACCAGGAAGTACAGTTTGAAGACTCATCTGCAAGTTGAAATATCAAATGTATCAGAAATGCTGAAAAATCGCAGCTCATAAAATCCATAAAGATCTGCTCTCAAATTTCTAAACAATGTAGGTCGTGGCTACTGACCCGGAAGTGATTAATTGTAGTCTGATGCCTGTCAGGAATGGAACCATTGTTAAAATAAGGAATGCTCTCATCTGAACAAACCATACCCATCCCCAAACTATCTTGAGAAGGCACAGATAAAACTATGCACAAATATAGATTTTACAGCCTATATACCAAGGGTACCCCCTTTATATTTCCCCTCGATTTGCCCCATATGCCTTAAGACTGAGGTACAAGTAAAAAGTACAATATCTCACTAACCTGTACATATTTTTCCATCTGGTAAAAAGCACCAAGTCGACAATCCTTCTGCCTATAAAAAGAAGTATAAAGCATTAACTAGATATGTTAAACACTATTTTTAATTATTTTTTAATTATTTTTTTATTATTTTAATTCATTTTTTATGAAATTATTCAAATTAAAGTTTAAAAATAAAGAAAACTTAAATTCAAAATGTGTCAAAACATAATTTGTTTTCAACCTGCTCATTTAGGCTACATTTGGTGAAAATTTCCTTCATGGCAGTGGTTAACTTCTCCATGTAATCAGTGGGTCATCCCAGTAATCTATCAAATGG
Organism: Hanleya hanleyi; assembly: GCA_036873755.1. Taxonomy (NCBI): domain Eukaryota; kingdom Metazoa; phylum Mollusca; class Polyplacophora; order Lepidopleurida; family Hanleyidae; genus Hanleya; species Hanleya hanleyi. The sequence goes on along the minus strand of JAVTVY010031970.1, from coordinate 84,583 downwards.
GATTTAAATTTGATGTTGATACAAAGATCAAAGACATGTTTAATCCTGTAATAAGTGACAGCAATATACACAAATGTGTACACAACACATACCAAAATATAACACAGAGGTGTTTATAGAGAATATATATCAGTTCAATTGGATGGATCTACATCTCATCAAGATCTTGCTGGCAGTAATTAGAAAGATGCACATATTACTTGTAAACAGTTATTATTACTGAGAAAACTCCTAAATAACATTGAGGAATATATTCTGTGTCAGATTTCAAGTCCATGAATGCAATGTCTGCAAACAGACAACACTTGTCAAAACACAACATAGAAGAAAAAAAGGAATAAAATTCAATGACAACATATCTGATGGTCATTTGCTGATCTCTGCTACATTAACGACCATGAAAGATGAGGACAGCTGGAAGTTGCCTAACTTAAACTGTTAACTGTTTGGTGAAAGATTAAAGTGGCAACTTACAGTGAGAAAGGCCTATCTTCCAACAGAGTTGGAGGCATACCTCTGAGTCACACTGTGCGAAATTCCCAGAGTTGAGGGGGGGGAGGGGGTTGTATGGGGCTTGCTAATATTTGGTGCCTGTAATCCATGTTTCTTGCTACCCACAAGATCTCTGATATGAATACGAAAGAGAATTACAAACTTATAATCCTGGAGATAGTGGAAATGGAATGAAGAGAAAGTATTTGCTGTGATGCAAATGTGACTGACAATAAACACACAACAATGTGAAATCCTCAACAGTCAGATTAACTGTTGACTCAGTTAATCAGATTTTATTTGTCTCATTAAAGTTACAAATGCAAAAGGCATTTTGGAAATTCTTTGTGTGTGGAACAAACATCTGAGATTTTACAGGTGATATAATTAGTATTAATTTCATGTGGTTTTAGACTGATATAAAGTGAATTAATGCATAAATGATTTGAAGCATTGAAGATTTGAACTGAGGTCGAGATTTTGAAAAAAAGCATGTAATTGTATCTATGTGAATTTCTTTCTTCCATTTACATTTTATTGTATCTGGAAAGTTAATTTGCTCATAATTACCAGCTGTGTTAAATGAACCTCGTCATATTTGGCATTGACTATTTGGCCCTAGTACTGACAAATCAGTCATTTTTTGCCTATATTTGCTCCAAAAGGTCTCAATTTTGTCGCAGAAATGGCATAACAATACAAGAGATGTTACCCAGCATTATCAGTATGATATTTATTTCAACCACATCCAGCAAGAAAAAATATAATTTTAATAATTAAAAAATTTATTAAAATTAATTAAAATTTTTATTTTATTTTATTAATAATTTAATAACATAAATTTGAAACAATCCTAATATTTGAACTTAGTTAATGAGTCATCATGGAAAAAATTGGGCTGATCCAGTAAAAACTGTAGCCACAGTGACGATTTAAAGTTCTCTGGTCAAATGTGAAAATGTCGGGTGATAGGCATCAGCCTACTATTAATTTCGTTACTTGTTATGTATTAGCGTTAAAAATCGGCAAAAATCCAGAAAATTCACAATGCATACATCCACCTGGCATGTCAATATTTACCTTGTGGGACATTACCAGTGGAAGTCTTGACAGATGTTGACCATGGAAATGTCAAATTACCGCCACTGACAGCTGATTGGTGCTACAGAATGTCATTCAATTTGTAAACAGGGAGCCTTCTCACCCTTCAGTGATCATGTCTTCATCCACCATGCTTTTTCCAAAGTGGCCCAAATCAACACCAGGAAGTACAGTTTGAAGACTCATCTGCAAGTTGAAATATCAAATGTATCAGAAATGCTGAAAAATCGCAGCTCATAAAATCCATAAAGATCTGCTCTCAAATTTCTAAACAATGTAGGTCGTAGCTACTGACCCGGAAGTGATTAATTGTAGTCTGATGCCGAATGACTGGTCACCGCGAGTAACGAACTGCGAACTGCGAACCGCGGTCTAACGTTATGAACGTACCTAAATTTACTATTCGAGATCATCATATCATATAGCATATACGTAGTCACTTTTCTCATCCAGTCTGTCAATTGGAAAATCACCAAAATCAGTTTCATTGTTCCGCGGTGGCCATTTTGAATATAAGGACCATCTCGCATTTGCAGATTAATGATGCCTGTAATTCATTTAGCCTTAAGTCGTAAATTTACGTCGCCTTATTTTTCCACCAATGATATGCATTTTTACCAATTAGGTGCCGGGCTTTACCCTGCCCTCAGTCAATTTACATATAGCCATGTACCAAAACATTATTTCACAAAACCTGAATTTTACCACCCAAAAACAGTCCTTATCCACATACTAAATACAAGGATATATAATTTTGCAGATGTGAATGTGCGGGACCATTTAATCCCGACAAAACAAGCATCGCTGATTTGTTTTCAAACAAACGACCGTTAGCCTTGATGTAGGCCAAATGTTGTTGGTGTTGTTGCTGTTGTAAAGAGATGAACAGTTATTTAATTACCAGTAGTCACCGAATGTTTGTTGTCTTTTGTCTGCCAAATCCCCCAGATGTGTTGCAGTTGGTTAATTCAAGTTGTTGCGATACAGAGCAGTTCGGATAATCTCGAAATTTTAATCTCCAACTAAGGCTATGACTTGGTGAAAGACTCACAGTGTGGAGACTGCTAGGGCGTTTTTTGAGGGCAGGGTCGATCGACTGGCAGGAGGGGAGATAAGCCTGTTTGGAGGTTGCGTAGAACCCAGCACCAAATTTGTAAAAGCGCATGTCATTGGTGAAAATAATAAGAAGGCATAACTTTACGACTTACGGTTAAATAAATTAGAGGCATCCTGTAAATACGAATTATGGCAGGCTTGGCGATTTTATACCATGGTACAAAATAATTACAGGCATCCTGTAAATACGAATTATGGCAGGCATCCTGTAAATACGAATTGTGGCAGGCTTGACGATTTTATACCATGGTACAAAATAATTACAGGCATCCTGTAAATAAGAATTATGGCAGGCTTGGCATTTTATACCAGGGTATATATTATTTACAGGCATCTTGTAAATGACGAATTGTGGCAGGAATGGCCAACCATAGAAAGGCTTTTATTAGAATGATGAAAAGGCTGCGGTTCATCGTCTTTGGTATACATGTATATGCAACTGAAGACACTTAGTACTGTATACATGTACGAATACATGCTCTTGAGTGAAACTGATGATAGCTGAAGACAGATTGACTTGCCGACCACGAACGTTTGCGCGGATGAAGCTTAGATGGAAACAGTTTCCTATGTCGTGACGCGAGATGATTTCACAACTGACGTACGGGACTGGCTGAACGGAAATATCTCCGAGAAGTTGCGAATGAATCCAAAATGTTCGAAGACAGGATTGTCTTGTGAGATCGGATATGACGTATCAGATACGTCAGAGACGGTTTATATATGGATACAATGAGCCGCTTGTATCAACGCCCGTTCGACGAACCGAACGTCCGTGAGCGAATATCTAAGTAAGGTCTGTCAGAAATAGGATCCGTAAAGGTTCAAACAGGTCCTAGTCTAGGACATCATACCTGTGTTTGTGCTTGGGTTCAAATTAATAGCAAAACCAAGCACTGCACTTGTGGTTGCGCATGCGCATTCGACACACAATGCTCTTTTGCTCATAACTGTGTCCAGGGGTCTTCGTTGGTGAACCCAGATGTTTTTAACTCCTCCGGTACTCCGTAGAGAGTTCCACTTCCGGCTACGCATGCACTGTTAACGCATATTGCACTATAGCACAAGAATGGATCGTGGCGTCTCATGTGGTGAAACTGCGGTGTCTCTAACCCCTGTTGCTCTCGGTAAGGAGTTCCCCTTCCGGTTGCACAGGAATAATCGACTCACAATGACATATTAAACACGACTATTCCACTGTGGTGATATTTCGGAGTCGTTCTCGGTAGAATGTGCGATGCCATGCAGCTAACGTAGATTGACACACATTCGCGGTACCGACCAATCCATATTGCCTCATTCTCGCTAAAACCAAGGTATCTAGGATAGAGATACGTTTTCAGGAAAAATACCACCTTAAATTTCAGCCAATCGGTAAAGCAACATCCTGTATATATTGACAAATCGAATCAATTGATCAACGCGACCGTGGCATGATATCATGGGACAACATCCCATGTGACGTACTTCCTAGCGAACTTTCTAGCCGGGGGACGCCATTTTGTCCACTTGCGAAGCTTTCTGATTGGTCACATTGATCATGTGATTCCTTTTCTATACTCGATTTTCATTCACAGTTTCTTATACACTGGACGTGGGCGGAAGGCGTTCTGCTATGCAAGAGGATCAAGGTTTCACCTGTGGCTCAAAAGATACGTTGATATGACGTTAGTAGTAAAGGGGGATATCATAGGTAATCCTCCCTATCTCTTAACCTGGGACCCTGAAGTTTTGGCTCCTCAATATTTTGAGCTCGACCCTGGTGACCGAAGGTCATGAAACTTGGTCAGTAGGTTCCCGCGGTTGTTACGCTTAGAATGTCGTGGTTTTTAAAACAATTGTTTCTGAACCGAAAGTGACGTCATGCAAAACGGAAATAGCCGATATCTCCCGAAGGGCTGGGAATAGAGGTATGGGAATTTCGCTAGTGGATAGTTTAAAACAAGGGCGTGCATGAGCAGTCAGGGAATTGTTGGAAAAGGTAACTTGGGTACACGTTTTGGGGTCGAGGTGGGTTAATATGTCGGGAATGCGTACTGGGTCGGGAAGGGTATCCCAGTGAAGTGCTCCTCCTGGCCGATCATTTAATGGATGGGATTTGCTTTAAAAATATAAAATGCGAAATCACGGACTCTATCCTTGAAAGATGGATAACCCCTATCAACTAGGTCTAGATGGACTAATATCTGTCCGCAGCGCATTGTTGCCTGCCGAGATGTGCAGGGTGAGATAGCGGGTGCATGTAAAATTAGGATTTCCCGGAAATAAAAAGCAGAATACGAACATTACACCTGCTGAGTCGTAGAAATGATTTTTTGTTGTTGATATTGTGTAGTCTCTCAGTTTCGGGGGGAAAACACCAAAATTCAGTAATCCAGTTGCCCCTTAGTAGTAGAGAAAGCATACACCCAGTATATTTGCAATATGACCTCTGTGGAGAGGTTTACAGTAATGCCTTTACACCCTATCTCAACGCCTTAATGCCCTATCTTAACACCTCAACGCTCTATCTTAACGCTTTAACGCCTTATGCTAACGCCTTATCGCCCTAGCTTAACAGTTTCTATCTTTTATGGGAGATGGTGCCATACTATTATATAATTCTAACGCGTCGACAAGGTGTATCTATTAATCCATCCACACCACGGGATAAAACATGTTGAGACTTGATGGTTTCCGACGACGTCATCGCTCTATGACGGTACATTGTACGTGGTTTTGGAGGGAAAAACCTTGTTTTGTATGTCATCGCTCTATATGTCACGGTAAATTTTCAGGGAATCTTCTGGGAATAGCCCTGTTTATAGATCATGTATCCTGAGGTGTAGTAACGAAATAGCTCTTTCGGAGGTGCTGACTATGCCCCAGGCACTTCAACTTTATTCACATAAATACATTCAGCTAGAGGGGGAGAATCTTATGCAACGCCTGTCCAATTAGAAGTCGCCATTAGAGAGAAAAGGGTGTTTCGGAGGAGCAAAGGAACGCGTTTGAGAAAGATGGAGCCTTGTTCGATCTGGGTACCTAGTAGCTACCTATGGGGTGGTGATGGTGGTGGTATGTGTGTGCGTGGGTTTGTGTGGAGTGTTGTGGTGGTGGGGACGGTGGATGTTTGTGGTGGTGGCGATGGTGGTCGTGATGACGTTGCTGAGCGCCTATCTCAAAGCAGTCACGCCCTAACGCCCTCTACACCTAGTCCAATACTTTGCCATGCTGCAGACAGTTGAGAGAAAGAAAGATGAACACGTTCACAAGTTTTCATGTAGTTTATTATCCTCTCCATCACATCATACCCACGCTGGGGGAGACGCGTTGACGCGTTGAGTATGTTTCCAATCAGAAACCACCATTTGTTGTTGTATCTGTCGTATTCGTTCTTCGCCGTTAGATGTATTCGCCCAATTTTAACTCCTTAACGGCCTATCTTAATGCCTTATCGCCCTATCGGAATGCCTAAACGCATCGTTAACCGTCCAATCACACACACACACACGCCCAGCTTAACGTATCAACATCCTCGTTAAGATATTATGGGACTAGGTATAGAAGACGTTCGGGCGTCTCTGCGTTAACACGGGTGCTCAGCAACGTCATCACCACAAACATCCACCACCACCAACATCACACCCCACCACACACACACCACCAACAAGCACATAACAACACCACCACCACGCATACAGTCAACCAGGTAGCCAGATCTTGCCCAAAAGCGTTCCTTTGCGCCTCCGAAGAGCCCCTTTCTCTACTACTACCGAGGGCACAGGCGCATGTCTCTCCCAGTCTATCTCTACAGGGCAAGAGAGAATATTATACATGCAACAATCAAATGGCGGCTTCTGATTGGACAGGAGCAGCCGTCGATGCCTCTGTTAGGGAGTTAACATTGGCGTGAAGGCGTTGCGAGGGAATTCCTCTACTCTTGCTGCATGTGTTGCTATACAAATAAAACTGAAATGTCTGGGGCATAGTCAGCACCTCCGAAAGTGCCATTTCTCTACTACGCCTCAGTGCGTATACGCGTTTCATCCCCAATCTGGCTCTACACGAGAGGATCTATAAATAACACAGGGTTATTCCAAGAAAATTTCCAGAAAAAAATGTACCCTGATATATAGAGCGATGACCGACAAAACAGGGTTTCCCCCAGCAAAACCCCTTACAATGTCCCGGCGTAGAGCGATGACGTCATCGGGGCCCACCAAATCTCAACATGTTTTATTCCGTGATGGGAATGGATTGACAGATACACCTTGCGTCTCTTTTAAATTGAGAGACTACACAATCTCAACAACAACACAATTTTTATTTCTACGACTCACCAGGTGTAATGTTCGTTTTCCGCTTTTTATTTCCGGGGGAAATCCTAATTTCCGGGCAACCACTATCCCACCCTGCACCTCTCGACAGGTCATGACCGGCTGGGGACAAATATTAGCCCATCTAGACCGGGTAAAGTCCGTGTTCCCGGATTTTATATTTTTAAGGCAGATCTTAGTTTTACATGCACCTACCCATTACATGATCGGCCTTCACATGGATTCCCTCCCCGACCCAGTACGCCCAATATTGGCCCACCTCGACCCCAAAACGTCCATCCAAATGCCCTTTTCCCAAAATTCCCTACCTGCGCATGCGCGCCATAGCCCTACTTTAACTCTGCATCAGTCCACTCGTACTCGCCTTTGTTATCGCCTTTGTTTTAAATTATCCACTAGCGAAATTTCCATACATCTAATCCCATCCATTCGGGAGATATCGGCTATTTCCGCTTTTTATGACGTCCCTTCCGCTTTAGAGACCATTTTTATAAATTCACGACATTCTAAGCGTAACATCCGCGGTGTCGAGGTCATATTATTGAGGAGCCAAAAATTCCGGTCCCAGGTTAAGAGACAGGGAGGATTTACCTATGGTATCCCCCTTCACTACTGACGTTGTGATCACGATCTGACTCAGACTAATTCGGATGCAAGTAACAACACTTTATTCTCTCTATTTTTTTTTTAATTATTTTATTGTCATATCGATTGTTCAAGGATAATTCGGTAGATTAGCAGATGACCTCTCATATTTACAGTATAGGCTACTTTTAATATTGCTCCCATATATTTGCTTTTGTCAGCCATCTGTTTTAAAGTGATATTCCCGAAATTGAACAGCTGTTCTGCCCTACATTTCTAGCATAACAGATTGCAAAATCTAAGTCATTTAGAATCCGAGACGTTTATTTGAGTTTGGCGTTGTGTCCCATTCTATATCACTGTCGCATCTTTTGGAGAGTTCTAATTTTCACATTTTGGTTGGTTGGGATTTGGACCGAATCCGGTATTTTTAACGTTTCCTTGTTTTATACAAGTGTTCAAAAGAAGAAATATGCTGACATTAGGATGCAAACAATTTGTTTTAAACTACGGTACAATGTTTGTTAACCAGATCCGATGAATCAGATATCATTTCAGAGGCAACATGATATTCTACCTTTTAGGCGGGAAGTAATCTTCAAGTCATTTATGTATTATTATTATTAATTCTGGAGGGCTCCGGATTTGGAACAGTGACATGCGGAAAATCATAGTATGCAGCGACGAACAATAATCCTTTCTTTTCTTCAGCTACAATATATCACATTATATCTACAATCCTTACGTCACATTACAGCAACAAGCTTTATATCACAGTACATCTGCCAGCCTTGCATTACATTACATCTGCAATCGTTACATACAGCGACAAGCCTTTCATCACATTACAGCAACAAGACTTACGCCACATTACAACTACAAGTTTTACGTCACATTACAACTGCATGCCATACATCACATTACAGCAACAAGCCATACATCACATTACAGTAACAAGCCTTGCGTCAGATTACATCAACAAAACTTACGTCACATTACATCTGCAAGCCTTACAGCACATTACAGCAACATGCCTTACATCACATTACAATAACAAGCCTTACGTCACATTACAGCAACAAGCGTTACGTCATATTACAGCAACAAGCCTTACATCACGTTAAAGCAACAAGCCTTACATGTACATCACCTTCCAGCCACAAGCCTTACCTCACACTACAACTTCAAGCCTTACATCACATTACAACAACAAGGCTTACATTACATCAAAGCAACCAGCCTCACATCACATTACAGTAACAAGCCTTTCGTTACATTACATCTACAAGACTCACATCACATTACAGCAACAAGCCTCACATCACATTATATCAACAGGCCTCACATCACATTACAGCAACATGCCGTACGTCACATTATATCTACAAACCTCACATCACATTACAGCAACAAGCCTCACATCACATTACAGTAACAAGCCTTTCGTCACATTACATCTACAAGCCTCACCTCACATTACAGCAACAAGCCTCACATCACATTATATCTACAGGCCTCAAATTACATTACAGCAACAAGTCTTACGTCACATTACATCTACAAACCTCACATCACATTACAGCAACAAGCCTTACATCACATTACAGGTACAAGCCTTACTTCACATTAAATCTACAAGCCCTACATCACATTACAACAACAAGCCTTACGTCACATTACAGGAACAAGCCTCACATCACATTACAGCAACAAGCCTCATATCACATTACAGCAACAAGCCTTACATCACATTAAAGCAACAAGCCTTACGTGATCTTCCAGCCACAAGACTTACCTCACACTACAACTTCAAGCCTTACTTCGCATTACAACAACAAAGCTTACATTACATCAAAGCAACCAGCCTTACGTCACATTACAACAACAAGCCTCACATCACATTACAGTAACAAGCCTTTCGTCACATTACATCTACAGGCCTCACATCACATTACAGCAACAAGCCTCACATCACATTATATCTATAGGCCTCACATCACATTACAACAACAAGTCGTACGTCCCATTACATCTACAAACCTCACATCACATTACAGCAACAAACCTTACATCACATTGCAGCAACAAGCCTTACGTCACATTATATCTACAAGCCTCACATCACATTACAGCAACAAGCCTTACTTCACATTAAATCTACAAGCTCTACATCACATTACAGCAACAAGCCTTACGTTACATTACATCAACAAGCCTCACATCACATGACAGCAGCAAGCCTTATGTTACATCACAGACACCTTTAAAATCAAAGATAAACCTCTGCTGTAAATTTATCGAAAGGTGTTGACGCCCCGCAGGCAGATCGACGGGTGTGGATGGCCAGGAAACCATCGTTTTGGGCTTTGGTGATGTGAAGAAATATCTGAGAAACGGACCGATTAGAAATTCCCCGTCAGACTAGTCTTTTGTGTTAAATGCCGTCATTTACATCTGACGACGATACAGCTCACCAATCTCCAATGTACGAGTTGTCACAGCGAAACAGCTCACCAATTACCAGTATACGAGTTGTCAGAGCATTTCCTCCATAGCTCTATAGATTTGTATCTAATACCGCTTATGCCGGTGCTAGGGGCCGTGTGGTCATATCATCCAAGTTGCCACATGAACAGGTACAATAAAAGCGTACCTGAGATACAACACATATCACCAATCGTTAGATTCTTGGTATGTGCTTTAGAATAGGTTAACCAGAAGACTATTCTGTGAAGTCATGTGACGCAGTCAGTATGTCGGCACCTCTTCCCACTTCCCTTATATGTGTTGTAATTGTTAAAAAACTAGTTTGAGCTTCTCTTTGTTTAGTCTTCTCTAACGACATATTGCGACAAGATGAAAGAAGCCGGTGTGACGGAAACGGGGGCCCGATGCTTCCAGTGTCCGGGGGGCACTCGCGTCTAGACGTAAGTGTCCCAAGACACTAAGATCTGGATTTAAATGTCCGTTGGGCATTCAGGCCTGGATTTGGATGTCCTGGGACACTGGCTTCCCGGGGACGAAAGTCCTAACGTGAAGCCCAGTGTCCGCCTCGATTACTACTTCCGATTGTCCATCCAGTTTACATCTGAACATGTGTCCGAGAGAGTAATATAGAAAGTTACCGCGTTATTGACCTACTTCCGACAGGTGGCGCCAACAGATAATTTCCGTCGGACCTTTGTGAAGTCACTTCCGGTTCCGGTCATCTGACATAAAGTGACCTTTAGACCTGCGAATGGTGTCCGCTATTGTGCGCATGGTCACTTCCGGAACCGGGAGTGACCTCACAAAGTTCTGCCAAAAGTGACCTGTTGACGTCACCGGTTGTAAATAGGTCAATAACACCCTAAGACCCCCCTCTCTCTGTTTTCCGTCCTACTAAGGAGGTGAGTGAAGACGAAAATAAAATGAAAAAAACAAGATAATTTTAACAGAAAATCCTGAAATTTATGCTTAGAAATAGCCAGGCAAGACTGCATCACACCTTAGGGCTTTTCCTCTTGCTTTTGCGTCTCTTTCTTTGTCCGGCCGGAGCTTGCTCACTAAACTGAAGAATACAACATATTGGCGAGCATACGTTACACCAAGTCAACATGAGAAATAACACGTTCTTCTGTTTCCACGAATGCAAGTCGCGATATGTAATTGTTTTATAAAGGTGTAGAAGCTGTCAGTCAATGGGGTAACTACTTGTATTCTTTTAACGGCATATTTCGTTTGTCTTCCAAAGATATTGTACAGACATAATTTGTATCCGTTGTTTTAATACACAACACTATGGAATCTTAGTATTTCTTGGTACTTCAGATAAATTCAACAAAATTTGACCCTTCGTTAAACCAGTTTGGCTCATTCGATTGTGCTCTCCAGGAAATTTTGTTGCTTATTTTCGTAGCAGGTGGAACCAAAATACAGATCCAAATTCTCATATCACAATAACGAATAACAATACAGAAAGAACCAAATTGTTCCACGAGGGCGCTAATTTGGTTCTATGTGGAAGTAAGCATCATGGGTAACAAACATATCCTGTTAGATGTAATCAGTCGCAAATATCGTCAAAGAACCTAAGGCACTCGCAAATTAATACTTTATTCATCACATATTTTGGATAAAAAAAACCTATCCGGGTATGTATTCTATACGGTGGCCTATGGAGGTCATCGACTTTTATTCGAGTTTTCCGGGGTTTTCTATACATCTTGGACTATTTTATGCAAGCAATTCCTTTTTTAACCCCACCAGGCCTCGGGGACGGATATTGCCCCCCTCCCCCTCCCGCCCCAGCACCACCAAACTTTCTGCGCAATCTCCGGAACAGTAGAACATGATTAGCCGGTTCTGAGCCAGGGAAGCCGGGGAAGCCGATGACGTCGTGACGTCATAAATAGATCGAAGTCGTGCGGTGTTCATCTATCGATAGTGTCACGACCATAGCCCAAAGGGGTTGTAGGTCAACGTCTGTTCACCGGACCGCGACAGTAGCCCGAGGTGTTTGCGGTGTTTCATGTCCGCTCAGCGGACCGTGTCTATAGCTTTTTGCGGTGTTCATACTATAGTCTATATACTCCGAGACAACGATCTCTGCTTAATAAGTATGAGGATTCAGAGATATTCCCACAGCGGGGATAGGACTCACTAATGACAGCACCCCGCTCACGCATAACCGCGTAGATTATACGCATATATATTATCCCGCGATAAACGATCCCTTCATTCGGAGGCGGGCTAGCGAACTATACACAACATTCCGCCTAAGAAAGACGCTCTATATAGTACAGAAACGTTGGTGAGACCTTCAATATTTTCAAACATCCCACTGACTTCAAAGGATAACGACATGGAAGAAACAATCCGGGAAACTATTCGCTTAAATTTTACAATTCTCACCGAGGAGATGGTAGGCATATGCAGCATATGCGAGATATTGCGAGAAAGTAAAGTATTATCAGCGGAAATGTATGAAGACATCATGGCGGAGAAGACGAGAACTGCGCGAGTCCATCATCTGTTAAACGTATTACCTAGACGAGATGCTAAAGCATTTGACGCATTCGTGGAATCTCTGCTTAAGACGGGAAACAATACCTTAGTCAATCTAATATAACACGAATCTGAGAAGACACTCAACGAGGAAGCTGTTACACCAGCTACACTCACTCCACATACTGCAACGCTCACACCGGATATCATTGAAGATGCTCTGCTGGAAGTCTACGCGCGTTACAGGTTGATAGAATTAATAATCTGATCGCGGAAACATGTTGTGGGTGCGCCACCGGTAGCAGCGTTCATTCCTGTTTGGCTCTCGAAACCTGTCAACATATTGACATGCACTTCATCACAGCCTTCAGCACGCTAAAGGAATGCGATATTGTCGAAGAGACTAAGCATCGTCTCAACGCCCACAATAAACATTCCGCGGAAATCCTGGATACTCATCTATCACCAGAGAATATCGCCAGCCTCAAGACCCTTGCCTTTAAAATCCGTCTATACAGTATCTTAAACGCGGTGATGTAAGAATGAGGTCGACCGAAATTTGAGAACTATGGTATTTATAAATATGCGTTTAAAACATTTTCGCTTATTCCGAAGTCGGACATTGAGCAGTAGGGATCAATACCAGAGAAAGCTCGTCATACTTAAAGTTCTTTCTATAGGAGCTATATTGCTCCTAATTATACCACTCATCGTATTGACCACGAAACGAACACCCTGTCCTTCATGCGCGTACCACACCGGCAAAGATACACCGCGTGTTTTCGAAATACCATCGGGCGATATAACCATCATTCCCAACAGAACGCTATGTACACCGATGCAGCAAGTTATTATCGACGAACATTTCCGGGTTACTGTTTGCATCTACGCCAAGTTATTGAGGGTTGATCTGCGTTATTTTATCAACGACAAAGCCACTATAAAGGGCATGGTCTTGAACTACATGCAGTGGACATTACTCAAAGCTCGAACCCGTCTCATCGATACAGCTATTCATAACCTGCTAGAAAATAAAATTTAACGATGGATTGGAATCAAATGGTGAATGCCGTCACCTCTTTACACGCCTGCAAATCTATCATCCATAGCATGTTTGAAGACGGCATAGTAAATAGAGACCGCCTAATTTTACTACGTATCTATACATATTCAGTGTGTCAGGATGTTTCCGATACGTTGAAAGTTGAAATTTGGGATTACTAAATAACGCTATACGAACGCCTAAGGAGACAGTTGATTGCGAATCAGTCGAATGGATAAGTACATCGTCGTAAACTGCGAGGACTCCAAGACGCTTTTCCCCGAGAATCGACCATACAAATTTCGCGTCAGCTTGAATAAAAGCATCCATTTCGACGAGTCTTGGGTCGTAGCCTTAGCAGAAATATTCATCCAAAGACAACCGCAGGTTAAATCGCGATCTCTTCTACGCCTGTGTTGTAATATATGCGGAGATTCCTTCGTAGGCGAGACGAAAGTACCTCTACTACGCTACGTCGAGGCCTCCGGACTCCAGAAAAACCGGTATCTAGGATATACCCCACGCCGTATTACCTACCCATCATTTTAAGCGACGTACGCTATCTAGAAATCGATATAACCGACGAACAAGGTGAACCGGCGACATTTCTCACCGATACGGTCATCGTAACGCTCCACGTGAAACAGCTATGACCGGGAGACCGTTGTACATCCCCGATGTGAAGAAATGGATCAGATTTTATCGGAACGAGGCAAAGTCCGTCCATAAACCCTCGACATATTTTAAGAAGCAGAAAGGTGGAGGACTCGGCGGTAAGACGGGTGAATCCTACATTATTCCCGTCGACCCTCATTCTAAAAACGTCAGCGAGAAGAAATCCAAGACGCCGGCTATTCAGCTTACGGCCCCCTCTCAACAAGTGGTCGAATAAGCCAAGTCTGAAGTCTCGAGAACGCGTCAACAGGAACCCATAAATAGGAAGCGTTCTCTTCCTACCGTCAGTTCACCCGCCGATAAACGGAGAGCGCGGACCAAAAGATCGCATCTCTTCGAGTTATAACATGGCACTCCTCACAGACAAAGGATTCACCGATGGTCAACCTAGCGAATTATCGTTGTTCTCATTACCCCCTACGCAAACAGCGGTTGAAAGTCGCTATGTTATCGACGTTCGACCGTCTTCTCAAATCTCGGACGATGCCCCCGTCGAATTCCTGATATCCGGTCAAGGCTCGGATTACGTCGACTTGAAATCCACCAGACTCTACGTTAAGGCTAAAATAACCCACAGAGATGGCACCCATTTGATCAAGGACGAAAAATGCGGCCCTATCAATTTACTCCTTCAAACTATGTGGTCTCAGATAGACGTCTCCATGCAGGGTAAGCTTATGACGGGCATGGACAAGAGTTACCCCTATAAAGCCTACATTCAAACGCTAATGAATTTCGGTGAGGACGCTAAAACCACTCAGCTGATGCCCCAACTGTATGTAGCCGACGAGGGTATTAATTTGGATGCCGCGGATGCCACATCAGGTCAAAATGTCGGATTTACACAGAGAAGGAAATTCATCGCTGAGAGTAATGTATTCGAAATGGAAGGAAACTTCATGCAAGATGTTTTCAAACAACAGCGCTACTTGCTGAATAACGTGGACGTATACATCAAAATGCATCGCTCCACACCGCAGTTCACCATGATGTCGAGTGAGGAAAATCCGGCGTATAAACTGATGATACAAGATATCAGCCTGAAAGTCGAGAAAGTTCGCGTAAACCCCGGCGTGATTTTGGGACACGCCAAGACCTTGGAAAATACATCGGCCAAATATCCGTACGTGAGAACGGAGACCAAAATGGCTTCCTTAGCCACGGGACAGACCCTCTTCCGCTGGAATAATATGTTTTTATCCGTCTACCCCAGCAGACTGGTGATAGGATTCGTATCGTCCAAAGCCGTCGCCGGGGATTATAAAAAGAACCCCCTAAACTTTCAACACTTCAAACTGGCCAATCTCTCGGTGAATATTGACGACGTAACAACTCCGGGTCATTTCCTGAGAACGCGGTATAACTCGGACTGGGAGAAGAGTTCATTCACATCGGCTTATCTGAGTTTGTTCGATAGCATAGGACGTACCGGCGATAACTTCGGTAATTCTATAACCTGGTACGATTATCACAACGGCTCTTCCCTCTACGCCTTCAACCTCGACCCCTCCTACGCCGCAGAAGATCACCTTCAACTCCTGAGACAAGGCAATGTACGTCTGGAAGCGACCTTCGACGAACCATTACCGGAAAATGTGAGCTGTATCGCCTATGCCGAATTCCCAGCACTGTTCGAGGTGGATAAGTCTCGCAACATCATCTCCATTGCACCATGAATACGGACGAACTTCTTTGCATCATTCACAGCGACCGTACGCTCGACGCTTGTGTACGAGGTGTGTACCCGGCTGACAAAATTCCAAACCACGTGTTACGAACACCAGCGGCTTTTATCGTGAATACCGACGTGGCGAGTCTCCCCGGGGAACACTGGGTTGTGTTTTATTTCTGGAACCATCGAGGAACATTTTTCGATTCCCTAGGACATCCCCCGGAATATTATTCGAACCATTTCGTAAAATTTCTCGAAAACAATAGTAAATTCCGTTATTACAGCCATAGACAGCTTCAAGACTCTTTTACTTGCGGTCACTACTGTATATACGTCCTACTTCAGCTTGTACGGGGTATATCCCTGTCCAGTATCGTTACGGATTTCGATCAAAACCATTGTCATAACGATTGCTATGTATACAACTTTGTCACGCGGTATTTTTTACATTGTTTAAATAATTCGCTGAACTTGCATTGTTAAACCACTCGCATTGTCCTATCATTATTAATAAAGGTTGAGTAAACCACACACTGTTTGTTTTCTTATTTATTTAAAGAGGTGTGAGTCGCCCTTTTCATCATTCGAGTTCGTAGATATGAATGGGAACGGGTGGAAAACGTACTTGTCGCGAACCTATTTCGACCCGAAAAACCCTATCAGCTTCACCGGGCCTTCTAAATTATACGCCTTATTAAAGGCCGATGGATATAATGTAGCGCGTAAGGAGCTAACGCAGTGGTTGAGCGACCAGGACGCTTATAGTTTACAAAAGCCAGTTCGTTATACCTTTAAGAGACGCAGGGTCGTCACTGCGGGCATAGACGATCTTTGGGATACAGATCTAGCCGATGTGTCCAATGTATCCGAGTACAACGATGGTGTGCAATTTCTCCTCTTCGTCATAGACGTTTTCTCGCGATTTCTGTGGATTATCCCTCTTCCCAATAAACAGCATAAGGCTATAATCTCGGGACTCGATCAAATCCTGATTGAGGGCAGACAACCCAAGTATCTCCGCTTCGACAAAGGAAGCGAGTACAACAACCGATGGGTGAAAGCTTATTTGAAGAAGAAAGACATTCATTTCTACGTCACCCATAACGAAAAGAAGGCTAATTACGCGGAGAGAGTTATAAGGACGATGAAAAATAGTAATGTATAGATATTTCACCCATAAGCAGACCTACCGTTATTTAGACGTCTTACAAGACCTGGTGCGTCATTATAACCAACGACCGCACACATCTCTGCGCAACAAAAGTCCTTCCGATGTTAATGAAGGGAATGAGACTCTCCTCTGGAGAGAAATGTACGTCGACACGGCGATAAAAGGCCGTAAACAACCGTTCAAATTAAACATCTTAATTAATCTCTCACGTGAGGTACGCCTTCCAAAGAGACTATCAAGCCAAATGGACGGAGGAACTCTTCAAAATTTTCCGACGATTCCGGAGACGAGGCATCGCGATATACGAACTCAAGGATTTTATGAACGACGGGGTACAGGGAACATTTTATCAGCAGGAACTACAACGAGTGAGGAAAGAGCCCGACGCGTTATGGCGTGTCGAAAAGGTTCTCAAAACACGACGGAGGAGAGGCAGAGTTGAGAAATTAGGTAAATACACGGGCTGGCCCATTAAATTCGCCAGTTGGGTGCCGGTAGAAGATATCGAGTCAATATAAGCTCGGCTACCCGCAGTATCCTGCAACCACCCTGTAGCCTGCACCCTGCAGCCGGATGTATTGAATCAGCGAGGGATATAAATACAAGTTTCAGTGCGGTGAGCGCACTCTACATGAAGCTTTCGTTATATTAACGTCTATTTTCCTAGAGTATATCATGACTTATGCGTGTAGCTTATGTGCTAAGACGTTTACGAGAATCGAAATCCTGCGCAAACATATCGAGTTACATCACGGGGGACGGCTTACAATGATACGCGATGTAATATCCGATGTCATTACGGATGAACAGATATCCGAAACAAAGACTGCGAATGCAGCCTTTCAACATCCCTTTACCATGACTGTTAGCGGTCCGACGGGGTGTGGAAAGACGTCATGGGTGTTGAAACGCTTGAAAGGGACCGACATCCAGCCCTCTCCCACGCGTATTGTCTGGTGTTACGGTCAATGGCAGCCCGCCTACGAGAATACACGATTAAAGAATGTGAGCTTCGTTCCCGGAATTCCGCACGATATCGGGGAGACCTATTACTTCGACCCTGCGCAGATCAATATTGTGGTGCTCGACGATATGATGAGTCAAGCCAAATCAGACGGACAAGTCGCGGATCTGTTTACCAAAGGCTCTCACCATCGGAATCTGTCCGTAATTTACTTGACACAGAATCTCTTCCCCCAAGGTAAGGCCTCCAGAGACATCACCTTGAACTGCCAATACTTCGTGCTTTCCAACAATCCTATCGACCGTCATCAGGTCCAACTCTTCGGAAGACGCATGTATCCTCAAAACATAGACTATTTCACGAAAAAGTACGAAGAAGCCACCACCAAGCCTTACGGTTCCCTAATAATCGATTTGAAGCCGACTACACCGGAAAGCCAAAGACTAAGAATGAGGTTGGATGCACCCACACAGACCGGACACGGTCTATATACAAAGGCAATACCTTCTTGGTATAGGGAACAAACGGGAGAAGGGAGTTGTGTGAAATCGGATGCATATAAAGCGTCCCATACCGTGAAACACGACACGTGGAAAGCCATGTTCGGTAGAGCATCGCGTATGGAATTCAACGATGATATCAAAATGAAGACTAGAGAGTTCATAACGAATGGTTGTACGAAGCAGGAGGCTGAGGTCCGGGCAATAACTGAATACATGCCTCACATGATGAAGACGCTACGCCGGATGTATCTCGATGTGATCTTGGGTATAAAAGCTCTGGAGAGCGACCCAATTCACGAGGAAATCATGAAGACCTGCGATGACCTTCAGAAGTCCTACAACGCGAGCTATGAGGAAGCGATGAAACAAAGCGTTAAAATGAAGGAACACTTGTTCGATAAACTTTACGAAGACGATGAATAAATTCCACGCATTTTATTAATAAACATACATAGTTTGTAAAATTAGCCATCATTTGTTTTCAGTATGATGTAGTCAGAGATCCGATGAAGCCGTGCGCCACAGTATTGATACCGTCATCTAGTACATACCGTTTATCGTCGAAGGCGGATAACGCTACTTTCTCAACGGTATGACTATATAACTGGTGGTCAATACTGCGAATCTGGTTCATCGTCGTTTTCACAATTTTGTGTTGAAATAAACAGTCTTTATACATGATATGTCGAAGTTTTTTCTTTATAGCGTATTTAGCAATCCCCTTCGCCGTTTTCTTCTCTTCTCCTCCGAAAATAATGCTGTACAACTTGGGCCTAAGACCCACAAACTCCTCTATAGGGGTACCGCCACATTCATCTTTCATTTTGTCAAGTACTTTGGCATTGGTAGCGCTATAGAGGTGGTGATCTTTCGGGTAGTTGCTGGTGTCGAACAAAGCCAGCTTCTGCGCCATGTCGCGGTACAAATTTTCCGTCTCGATTTCATAACACAAACTATCCGTGTCAGAGAATAGCAGCTTCGCTTTTTGGCCATAATTTCGTTTCATTTCATTAAAGTGGAAGTCGTATATCAGTAGCTTCGAGAGGTCTAGAATTGCGAAGCCGGCGTAGGTGGGCCTGTTCAAAAATAATTTAATTTTCTTTAGATTGACGCCGACTAAATCCTCGTTAAAAATTTTGAAAGCCTGAAAAGAGGGTTTGGCGACCATCCTCTGAAGTCTCCATTTTGAGTTGACGAGCTCTATCCGGGTACGTTTCCTAAGATTCTCCATCGTTTTCCAGAACACCGAGTTGTTCATCAGTTTAAAAAAGTCCTTCTCGAAGTCATTCCTAGCGGCCTTACGTTTGCCCGTGTTGAATGCGATGTACGGCTGCAGCCATGTAGACTGCGTGAACTCCCGCGATGGATATGAGTCAAAAGCATCTCCTGTTGCAGGTAGAACTTCAGATCGTGGTAGTGTATCACATAGTTCGATTTGTCGCGAAGGTTGGGAACGAGTTTTCCCGTGGGTTTGCCTTTAATCTCTAGCTCTTCCTTCAATCTGATTGAATGAGGCGAGAGCATGTCATCCGTCACCGTTATTCGTTCGGGACAGGGAGGATAGTCGCTATGCGCCTCGTGGAGTGACGAGGGATATTGTAAGTCGACTTCGAAAATATAACCCGTTTCGGCATCATCTTCAATTTTCTCTATTTCCGTCGCGTCCAGCGACTGGATATGTTCGTCGGTCATCCACACAAGTCCCGTAGGGGTAAAGGCTGCGACATAGCCCACCCGTATAGGTTATTAGCGTCCAGATAAGTAATGTACTTAGTGGGAGAGTTAACATTATAATCGACCATGTCCGGGTTGTTCGCCTTACTATACTTATTGGAGATCATTGACATACCTCCGCGGATACCCCGTTCTATCATTAGGTGCATATCTATGTCGTCTAGCAATTGCAAACGTACACCGGTCATTTTCAACATGGCGTCCCATGACAGACCGGGTGAGGTATAATAGTGAGCCGGGTCGAGATGATAGTAGTTCATGCAAATTTTCGAATACATCGGCTAGTAGCAAGACATCGGATTTCAGGTAGAGGTCGTGGTAATGCCCTGGAGTTTGAATTCCAAACTCCGACCATACCGACTGCGCGTGGGCATAGTCTTGGTCGGAAATAGGCTCTTCGCGGAGATCGTTGTAAAAAGCTTCTTTGGGAGGGAGTTGGCGTTCCGAAAATTTACTTTCGGCGGACATATAGCCGTAGGGGTCGACTCCCTTTCTCAACATTTTACGCTGATGGCTAGGGTTCGGGAAATGTTGGCCGAGCTGGTGAAATTTTCCAGCGCCTTCCTTAGACATGTTGTTGACTAGAGTTTCGAGGGAGGCATTCAGAAACTGTAGGGAATCGAGGAACCTTAAATTACCCAGAGAGAAGGAGATGTATTTCTGCATATTATTCGGGATGCACGTTATTTTCAGACCCTTGGATTTTCCCATAACGCTACAGATGAGATGACTGTCATAGCCCTTAGTGTTATGCAACACGACGGGTATAAAAACCTGATGCTTTTCTCGCTTGGTAGACCTCCTGAACCTATACTGTAAGTTGCACTGATTGTGAGCGGGACCCCTGTATTTCCCCGCCAAGTGACAATGATCGCATACCCTGTCGGTGCCTAGTTCTTTGTCGCAGATATGACAATGCGTCGCCGCGTTAAAGGAGTTTTCCTCCTCCCGGGTTATCTGCATAGGTTTGATACACTCTAATATATAGCAGATTCGTTTATCTTCTTCTACGAGTTTTTCCAGGAAAGTTTCTACGACATCGGGACCCCTATATACCACAGCGGGTTTACTGTGTTCGGGTATTGTACTCACTACGGTATAACAAAACCCGGACGGTTCGTGACGCTCGTATTTCGTGGTAGCCCCGGATTCGGAGTGAATTTTACGCGTAAAACATTCGAAGTCGGCGTAAATGATAAACGGAACGCGTAACTGTTTCTTGATATTTTTGAATTCCAACCACTGCTCTTCGGGGGTTTGCGGCAGTCTGATTCACTGTGGGCCGTGTCGAGAACAGTGAGGAATGTGATCGTTCAGCAATTGTCGAGAAGAAAACCCGTGCAAACAATAATTGCAGTAGAATTGAGCATGCTCATGTTTCGTACGATCCCCCAACAATCGGCTCATGTTCTTGATCAAGCAGAAATGTCTCTTCTCATCTTTAGAGATGAGTAAAAGATCGACGTGTCTGTCGGACTCTTGTTCGCTTATATGCAGGGGGAAAACCCTTTCGTCGTAACCGAACACGCTCACGGAAATATCATTACGAGTTTCGAACTTCGATATTTGAGATAAAGGGATAGGAAACTCGATTCCGTCGATGTTTAACTCGTTAAAGTACGATTTATAATGTTGAATCCGATACGCGTGATCCTTCGCGGGATGTAAGGCCGCTAGAATTGACCAGAGAAAGCAAAACTGATCGGTGTTCTGCGGGTTGACAATGGCCTTCTTTTTACTCAGATGATGTGGTGTGGGGATATAGCTACTACCTTGAAAGGGTACATATTGAGCGATGTGAACCTGAAGTTGAACAATTTCGTCCAAGACCCAGCCGCTTCCATCTCGCTGATACTCCTGGAAGCTAGAATGTATTTTTTGGAAGGCCTCGGCGAGCTGCTGTTCGAGCGGAGATAGGTTTGTGCTAATGAAATTAAGACTTCTGAACAGGGGTTCGGAGTAAATGGTCTTACCATCGCTGTTCGTTCGAGAGAGGCGGAGTTGTAGGGAGACGTACCACTTGATCCCGCTTTGCTCGTTTAACGTTGTCGTCAACAGTTGACGAACTGCGTTTTCGTTGCTATTAAAAAAATGAAGAATGTCTGAACTGGTCGTTCTAGTAGGTGGAATAGTGTGGGTGTGCAGAGTTCCGTTCAGCGTGGACGACGATGATTTCGCCACTCCCGACTGCTTACCGTGGCAACTGTTGCAATGCTGCAGGTGGCTGGTGTAGAATCGCTCGGGTAGGGGTCGATGGCAGGAAGAACACTCACGACCTCGGTTAGAACACTCCTCACAGAACTGTTTTCCGGGTAACAGGCACTTGAATCTCCCGCACCAGTTACATTTGGCTAGTCGAGCAGGTGGATCTAAAGATATAATAACGAAGCTTATTTTCAACCGATTTTTTTTGTAACTGTTACGTTTAATCAACCTTAAGCTCGAGTTACTTTTCATAGAAGTAGGTAGTAAAGACTCCTTCGCGATCATATCTCGAGGTTATGCTATATAACCATGTTTATTGAAATGAGCATAGTTAAAATTCAAGCGTGGGTTAGTCGACCTGAACTATTAGTTTCTCCTCTGCTCTGGGTTGAGAGGTATAGCTAATGAACCCTATCGTTAGTCGTTAGTATCCGCGGTAATTTACCTGTATTTTGCGCTGGCTGGAGATCTGAACCATAGGACGACGAACAAGATGCCATCGCAAGTTGATGTGTTCAAAATAAATATATACCATAGGGTGGTGAAACGTATAACTGATGACCGCTAAAGACATATAGTATGTACAGTGTTGTTTTAGTCGCTGTGAATAGATTAATTATCCGAAGTGTCTGGTGGTATAGATGCTTATAGTGCTCCTTCTTACGACCTTGGACCTCGAATGTCCATGAAAATTATGTTACCGAAGTAACTTCCTGTAATAATGAATATTACACTTACCGTTTTTCCTCGGACATTTCACCCCGTCATGGCTGGTTGTTTCCGCATGGCGTTTCCTCGAATGAACATGCCGGTGTTCTTCTAGCTTATCCGGTCGGGAGAACGTTTTACAGCATACAGTGCACAACAGTGAATGACCGCCGTGGTTCCTACGTTTATGCTGTAGCATGTTCCTCCTACTGGTAAATGTTTTAGAGCAAAGATCGCACTGGGTTCTGGTGGCCGTTGTGTTCGGGACGAGACGACCGAGTGATTCCGCCAGCAGTTGAATTCGTCGAAGGTTGACGGCATCATCGTTCGAACGTCCATATCTTTCAGCCCAAGCGTTGAGATATTCAACATTGGTAAAGGAATCGAGACTGGAATCATCCATGTTGTTCGCTGAAATATTGTGAAAATAATGACGCATGAGATGCGACTATGATCGCATTGTTTCGAAATATCCAAAGGTGTAAGTTTCAAAATCCGCCGAAATCATACCGTGATGTCACTATGACGTCATCATGGTCCCTAAACGATGCGCTTCTTTCTTGTGTATCCAAAGCAGTGCGTTTCAACTCTCTAACCCCTCCCGTTTCCGAGATATAGAGACTTTCCCATATTATCGACGTCACTTCCGGTTGACCTATATTCCGCTCAAAATGGTTGCCATCGTATTCGGAATATCCTCCTCAATCTTTCGACCGATTTTGGTCGTCCTGAGATAGAAAAAATTTATAACCCTGTCAGGTTGATACAGGCCCGGTAAACTCGATTCATACGTTCTCATTTTATACATGAAACGCTATAGACTTCAGTATCGTTATAACGCTATGAGGTCTCCATCTCATTTTACACAAAAGCTCGCCACATACACGCCCGTTCAAAAAGTACAAAATTAAAAAAAAAAATGAAAATTAAAAAAAAAAAATAAAGAAAAAAAAATTAAAAAAAATTTTGGGTGGGAAACAAAATATTGAAGCTCTAGACACATATTTAAAAAAATTACCTTATCGACTGCGCGATATCAATATGTGGATAATTGAATGCCTGTTCTGAGACTTTTATCCGTAGGAAGCGAGTTAGATCTGTTTAACCAAAGGAAAAAACGAGCACAACATGAATAATGGCTAGTCACTGAATGTTGAACCGTTATATCAGTCCATCGCGGGTGTAGATAACATATAGTTTCTGATGTGGAAATAAAATCTTTACGAGCACCATTAATTTTGATGGAATCTTATGTTCATTTCTTTCACAGTTCAGCGTTCTACATAGTTAACTTAGGGCATAATATATGAAATGGTACATCTCCGCCATGTTTGGAATGTAATATAAATCGCTTGGTGTGAATCTCTATGTGTGAGGAGTCGAGTGCATAAAATATAGTGGAATAGGCTTACCGTATGATACGTCTTCGTCCGATGGAGACTTCCGCCGATGGATTTCACTGTGCATACGCTTGGAAAGGAGTTTTGTCTCTGAGGGAAGCTAGTGTCCGCTAGATATGATGCACGATGCGACGCTTTCTCGAGGTGAATGGAGAAATGCGAGTTTTCTACCCATTGATAAGATCATCCCCTCACCTACGTGACTCTCATAATACGACATTAATAAACGATGAGTCTCGCGAGCACCGCCGACCTGGTCAACCCACGCCTCGGGCTAATCCTGTTCCGTATATGGTCGACCTCGAATACCGCGTAAAAACTCCCGAATTAGTTTTCATTAGTCACGCTCCACCGATCTACTTCATCGGCTTCCCGGCTTCCCTGTTTCAGAACTGCCCTTATATATTGACCTACTTTATATATTTTTTCTAACTATAGACTACGAGTATATTCGTAGTTTGATTGATTGCCAGATGTGTAAGATGAGTGGTGCGGAACGTAATCACCGTGTTCTATACGTAAAATTCCCGAATTAGCCGCGGGCTTTCATTAGTCACGCTCCACCGATCTACTTCAACGGCTTCCCGGCTTCCCTGTTTCAGAACTGTCCTTATATACTAACCTAATTTATTTATATATTTTTTCTAACTATAGACTACGAGTATATTCGTAGTTTGATTGATTACCAGATGTGTAAGATGAGACGTCGAGTGATGCGGAACGTAATGACCGTGTTCTATACGCAAAATTCCCGAATTGGCCACGGGCTTTCATTAGTCACGCTCCATCGCTAACTATAGACACGGATCGCTGAACGGATATAGAACACCGCGCACACTTCTCATGCTCGGTGAACACCGCACCTCCGGGTTATAGCTCTATATATAGACGATGAACACCGCACCTTCGGGCTATAAGTATGGCTCCATAAATAGACCATAACCTCGAACACCGCAAAAAAGCTATAGACACGGTCCGCTGAGCGGACATAAAACACCGCAAACACCTCAGGCTATTGTCGCGGTCCGGTGAACAGACGTTGACCTACAACCCCTTTGGGCTATGGTCATGACACTATCGATAGATGAACACCGCACGACTTCGACCTATTTGTGACGTCACGACGTCATCGGCTTCCCCGGCTTCCCTGGCTTAGAACCGGCTAATCATGTTCTACAAAAAGCTGACACTCCGTTAATTTGTAGTTTATCATATTGGGGTCATTTAAAGCTTATTTGCATAACCTCCCGAGCAGAGGATCACGGGCAAATTCATGGATAATTTATCGTGCATTTTTTTGGAAAAATTACATGAATGAAATTTTCGCAAAATTTGATAAAAATAAATCGACCAAGAAAGGTATTTTTGAAAATGACGTCATCAAAGCGGCCATCTTGGAGGTTTTTTTTACATTTTCTTGTACAGGTTGACGGAAAGGTATAGTGTGGTAAGTTTCAGTCCCTTTTAATACCCCAAGGGATAATAAAAATAGTTAGGGGAATTTCCCCCCCCCCCCCGACCTGGACAGGTCCTAAACATCCCAGCCCAGATAAGAATAAGGTTAACACAGAATTTCTTCACATGTTTCGCATTCTTAGTAACGGCGGAAACCTTTAAACAGCGAAGTAAAGCAAGCAACCGCAGCGTAAAGGTCACTCCACGGTTTAAAGGTTCACTCGACGGTTTGAAGGTTTACTCTGCAGTTTAAATGGTGTAAAAATTTTCAAGAGTTTTGTTTGCTTTTCGGTGAAAAAACCCCGATAAAGTCATTTATGACGACGATTCTAGAAATGACAAGAATGTAAAGAAAACATTTGATAAACTAAAATCTGTTTGTAGAAAATAGGCGAAAATGACGAACATTCCCCCTAAAAATGTAATAAAAAAAATATAAATAAAAAAAATATAAAAAATGTCGATGTCCCTTATGTGTCACCCTAATTCTTGAATGTCCCCTGTGGACCACCCTTATTCAATCCTGGATTGAATAGGCAAATACACCCGGTCATGAATACACCATTAGTTTGCGAGCGCCTTAGGTTGAACATATGTATACATATTAGCCATATATGAAGTCTACAAAATATATTTATTGCGGGTCACAAGGACTCACTTATCGCATTTCTATGTAAATGGGTTATACCAAATAAGAATAGTATTTCGCTCAAACAATCAAAGATAAAACTCATAATGAATATATTCACTTGCAATGATCAAAACAACGGAATTTTGTTGGCATGCTATCCGATAATTCCTTTGAGCAGCTCGACCTATGGAACGTTTCTCTTGCTGACTTTTCCCGGCTTCGTACTTGTCGATATTGTTGGCCAAATATCGCAGATTATGATACACCAATCTGTCCACTCCCTACTATATTATGTATAAACGACAACTGTCCAATATTTTTTCTCATATTGGATACAGATTTTTCTGACGTCACTGACGTCACACACACACGCCGGACTACTTTTTGTTTCTAAACAAGCAGACGACAGCAAACATGGCTACCGTCACAGCTGACGATTTTGATGATTTGATAACAGATGCTGAATTTTTAGAACTGTGTGAGCCACTATTTGACACAGAGTTAAGTGGAGCTTTTGAAAGTCTTGAACCAGTTCCAAGTACTAGTAGAGACGCATTAGTAACAGACGTGTCTGCTTTTATTGATTCACAAAAGAAGAAGAACACAGTTACAAGCACAAATCGCGACGTCAAAAATGTTCAGAGATGGCTGTGGGAAAATCGACCGGAATCACGGTTGATTGAAAATATAAGCCCTCCCCATCTAAATGAATATCTAGCGGAAATGTTCATCGGAATTAGGAAAAAAGATGGCAGCGAGTACGAGCCGTGTTCCCTTGGAGCTATAAAGAACAGCGTTGAGAGGTAACTACGGCCGTGCACATTCATTGAAAATAAAAAAAAATAAAAAAACAGCCAACGAGCTTATATCCACAATAGTTTAGTTACAAACTGGACTGCTTTTAAATTTAAGACGGATACAACATTATCAGCCAGGTCATATACATCTCGCAATAAAATTAAACTTTAAACTCAAACTAGGTTAAAATTGAATAGATTAGAAAGAAAAAATCTCTTACCGTGAT
Source organism: Hanleya hanleyi (assembly GCA_036873755.1). NCBI lineage: Eukaryota > Metazoa > Mollusca > Polyplacophora > Lepidopleurida > Hanleyidae > Hanleya > Hanleya hanleyi. The sequence goes on along the minus strand of JAVTVY010031970.1, from coordinate 56,800 downwards.
GGTTTTTTCATTCAAACATCTCAAGGACATTGGCTATGCCGTATCCCTTCGCTCCAGGGAGTTCCACAAATCAAATGAGGCCCTCAAGTCCAAGAAAATGGACTTGAAGAAGAAAGGCAAGGGTCGGAAGTCCAACGCAGCTCAGTCACTTTCTTCTGAAGAGGAAACTAGGCTGTTTGAAGCTAAGCAGCTCGGATCATCTTCTCCACAGAGTCTTCAATTTTCCCTTTTTTATTCTTTTGGTAAAATATTTGGCTTTAGAGGACGTGATGAACATAGAAAACTCCGTTTTGGTGACATCACACTTGGTCAGGACGTTGACGGAGCAGAGTTTTTGGAATGGGCCGAGCGAGACAGCAAGACTCGGGACGGCAGCCACCGCGATGATTCTCGCCTGACACCACCTCGCCTGTACGCCCCGACCGGCTGTGATGACTCGCACAACCTCGTGGCCTTCTTCAAGCTGTACTCTATGGCCAGACCAGAATGCAGAAAAACAGCTGATAGCCCCTTCTATCTCACACCCATACCAGAGAAACGGCTTGGTCCAGAATCCCAAATCTGGTATTACCCCACTCCAATTCCAGGGTAATTGCCGCTCTCAGTCCCAGTCTCAAGTCGCAGAAAATCCAGTTCACGTTCAGTCCGTTTGTAATGAAAATGTAACAATCCCGCCATCACATTCTCCTTCTCAAATGCCTCAACCCCAGCCAGTCTCTCAATCGAGTTCCACTTCTCTTGCAGCAACGTCTTCTCGAAATTATAGCAGTCTTTTTAGCGGAACAGTCTTCAATAATTGCACATTTAACTTCCAATAGCTACCTCGTTGTTTTATCATGTTGAACTGTAAATAATATCTTGGTACTGTAGACGGCTGAATCTGTTTGAAACATCGCGCACGTGCGTTAAGTAGGTCAGCCGCATCACTAAGTATCATTGCGCCCAAAGCCGCAGCACTACTAATTGTGCGCGTAAATAAAGAGTTTGTCTGTTGTTTTGCTAAAATTCATTGTTTTTTTGCGTCCTGGGCGCCGGGAAGGGACTCGCAAGCTCGTCCCTTCCCTGGGCGCCCAGGACTCGTCCATACAGAACCATATAATCCAGTAACCTATAAATATCATAAAAAAGGCCCCATCTCCCTAATTGGTTTTGCCGATACGGTACAGATAGGGTTGAATAAAGCATATCCACTTACGGAGTTGGCCTCAGTAGGCACCCATCCTGATCAAACGGATTCCTTGCCACTGAGATGGACAAACACATGGCCAATATAATAGTGATGTGTAAGCAACAGTGGTCCGCCAGATATGAGGGCCCGGGGATCATGGTATCTGGATCTGGGTGTCCAGATCCAGATACGAAAGTCCTCCGTCACAAACAGTTGTCCCCCTATCAGCAGAAACCAGGGTCCTGATATCGTTGGTGTCCGGGTCATTGAAATCTAGACGGGAATGTCCCTTAATATTTATATAGGGCCCGGACCATGGCACCCGCAGCTATGGAGTCCGGCATTCCACAGAGTCCGGTTGACCTATATGTGAAACTAAAGGAATAGTAGACTAGAAAGACTAGAAATTTTGAAGAGTGGTTCGGCCAGCAAATCGTTGGTGCAGCAGGTAAAGGCATATACGGTGGACAGTACAGCAGAGGGTAAGATTGTGGATTCGATCCTAGTCAAATATTTGATTTTCTGCATTGTACGTCGCATCCTTGCTAAATATATCGGTATATATTTTTTTAGAAAAACTAATTTCACGTATTTAAGTCAATATATATATTTATGGTGGCCCATATACAACATGCTATTAATTTCATTTTTGTATATATTTTTCAGTTTTGGTGGGGGGAGGTTCTTTAGTTTTCACCCGATTGAAACCTTTTTCACTCCTCCTAAGTTTCTACCAAGATGCAAGCTTTTTCACCGGGGGGAAAATGTTTTCACCTGGGCGCAAAAGTTATCACTATGGTGGAAACCTGTTTTAACCCAGGTGAAATCCTGTTTTCACAACCAGGTGAAAATCTTCTCACCCCGGTAAAAACGTTTACACCCAGGTGAAAACCTTTTCACCCAGGTGACTGGAAAGTTTTCATCCGGATGAGCAAACCTAGAACTAAAAAATAATACAAACTGGAAAAATAGCATGTCGTATATGGGCCGCGGTACATCTTCAATATGTCGTAGAACACCGTATACAAGTACTATGAATCCTTCTATCCTCTCTGGGTTAATTTTCGACCCTGGATTTTGTGAATGTTGTGAAATCAGAAAGAAACACGAGATATTGAGATATCTAATGAAAATGTATAACACGTTTCTGATATCGGTAAATATTGAGGAAATTGTCATGTCGCAGATCTCTATTACTGTTATAATTAATGTTACTCTAAAATGACCACGCTTATCCCCTGGTACTACTTACCATTTCTCACATAGGGCAAAATTAGAATATTTTACGATATGCAAATATAATGCTCAGGGTTTTTCGTATTCGGTCCGTATCTTCCGAATGCGGGATATCCTGAGCGATCTCTCCGGACATTTCAAGCTGACTCGCCGGTTGTTTGCATAGGAAGATACCATAAAATATAACTTTTAATTTGTTTTCACATTAACGGTAAAGGGGCGCATATGATATCATTAAAAAAATAATCAAATAAATAAAACCTAAGATAAATGCAAAATGAAAACTGCCACGACATCTATACATGCATCTGATTATTGCATTCATAAATGGCACACCTGCGAAATTAATGGATTATATTGAGTACATTTACCAGGTGTGTATAAAAGCTGACCTCCACAGACACCTGTCCACAATCAGACCCTTGGCATGCTTAGATCCTGCCGATATTTATAGGTTATTGGATTATATGGTTCTGTATGGACTCGTCCTGGGCGCCCAGGGAAGGGACGAGCTTGCGAGTCCCTTCACGGCGCCCAGGACGAGTCCATACAGAACCATATAATCCAATAACATATTTATTATACACTTACTGAACACAAATAAACGAAATAAAAAATAAAGCAAAAAAACAATGAATTTTAGCAAAAAAACAGACAAACTCTTTATTTACGCGCACAATTAGTAGTGCTGCGGCTTTGGGCGCAATGATACTTAGTGATGCGGCTGACCTAGTTAACGCACGTGCGCGATGTTTCAAACAGATTCAGCCGTCTACAGTACCAAGATATTATTTACAGTTCAACATGATAAAACAACGAGGTAGCTATTGGAAGTTAAATGTGCAATTATTGAAGACTGTTCCGCTAAAAAGACTGCTATAATTTCGAGAAGACGTTGCTGCAAGAGAAGTGGAACTCGATTGAGAGACTGGCTGGGGTTGAGGCATTTGAGAAGGAGAATGTGATGGCGGGATTGTTACATTTTCATTACAAACGGACTGAACGTGAACTGGATTTTCTGCGACTTGAGACTGGGACTGAGAGCGGCAATTACCCTGGAATTGGAGTGGGGTAATACCAGATTTGGGATTCTGGACCAAGCCGTTTCTCTGGTATGGGTGTGAGATAGAAGGGGCTATCAGCTGTTTTTCTGCATTCTGGTCTGGCCATAGAGTACAGCTTGAAGAAGGCCACGGGTTGTGCGAGTCATCACAGCCGGTCGGGGCGTACAGGCGAGGTGGTGTCAGGCGAGAATCATCGCGGTGGCTGCCGTCCCGAGTCTTGCTGTCTCGCTCGGCCCATTCCAAAAACTCTGCTCCGTCAACGTCCTGACCAAGTGTGATGTTACCAAAACGGAGTTTTCTATGTTCATCACGTCATCTAAAGCCAAATATTTTACCAAAAGAATAAAAAAGGGAAAATTGAAGACTCTGTGGAGAAGATGATCCGAGCTGCTTAGCTTCAAACAGCCTAGTTTCCTCTTCAGAAGAAAGTGACTGAGCTGCGTTGGACTTCCGACCCTTGCCTTTCTTCTTCAAGTCCATTTTCTTGGACTTGAGGGCCTCATTTGATTTGTGGAACTCCCTGGAGCGAAGGGATACGGCATGGCCAGTGTCATTGAGATGTTTGAATGAAAAAAACATCACGGTAAGAGATTTTTTCTTTCTAATCTATTCAATTTTAACCTAGTTTGAGTTTAAAGTTTAATTTTATTGCGAGATGTATATGACCTGGCTGATAATGTTGTATCCGTCTTAAATTTAAAAGCAGTCCAGTTTGTAACTAAACTATTGTGGATATAAGCTCGTTGGCTGTTTTTTTTATTTTTTTTTTATTTTCAATGAATGTGCACGGCCGTAGTTACCTCTCAACGCTGTTCTTTATAGCTCCAAGGGAACACGGCTCGTACTCGCTGCCATCTTTTTTCCTAATTCCAATGAACATTCAACCGTGGTTCCGGTCGATTTTCCCACAGCCATCTCTGAACATTTTTGACGTCGCGATTTGTGCTTGTAACTGTGTTCTTCTTCTTTTGTGAATCAATAAAAGCAGACACGTCTGTTACTAATGCGTCTCTACTAGTACTTGGAACTGGTTCAAGACTTTCTAAAGCTCCACTTAACTCTGTGTCAAATAGTGGCTCACACAGTTCTAAAAATTCAGCATCTGTCATCAAATCATCAAAATCGTCAGCTGTGACGGTAGCCATGTTTGCTGTCGTCTGCTTGTTTACAAACAAAAAGTAGTCCGGCGTGTGTGTGTGACGTCAGTGACGTCAGAAAAATCTGTATCCAATATGAGAAAAAATATTGGACAGTTGTCGTTTATACATAATATAGTAGGGAGTGGACAGTTAGGTGTATAATAATGCAAATTATTGGAAAACTGGGATTATCGACTACGTAGAGCTGCATATACGGTAGTTGGGTTCTATTATAGGAGTATCGGTACGGTTTATCATCAGTGTATTCTTTCTCAGACAACTGCCGATTCCATTTGGAAACCGATAAAAATTGCCGGTTTAGGAGATACCTCCCACAATCACCTCTGCGCCCTTGAAGGATTATGCCCAATTCAATTCACATCGGTACGGTCTTCAACCCATAAGATAATCGTAGCCATAAACTGTTCCATCGATTAGTGTAACATTAAGATTCATTGACCGCATGTGAAAAGTGAAGAGCATAGGAAGTGGTCATCACCGGGAATAACGTAAATGTCAGAAATGCCTTAATCGCCAAAAATGCGGTCACAAGGTCAAGGATCAAGACCACTGTCAAAGATCAACTTCGAAGATAGAGGTCAAAGGTCAAAGATAAGACGACGGGTGCAACTAACAGGTCGCAATGAGAAACGAGAAGGGTTGTGGTGCGATATGAAATGTGAAAAGAGAAGGGTATAGGGATCAGGCAACAATGTGAAATGTGAAGGGCATAGGGGTCAATGAGAAATGAGAAGGGGATAGTGTATAGCGAGCAGGGTGCAAGGATCAGTATAAAATGAGAAGGGTTTAGGGACCAAAGTAGTATACAAAGAGTATCTTTTGTCATATTTCCGACAGGGGACTGTGACGTCACTTCCGGTTCCTATCACGTGACCAGAAGTGACCTTTTACCCCTGCGCATGCGCACACAATACCGGATATTACAATGGTGCGCAAGTGTCAAAGGTCACTTCTGGTCGCCTGACCGGAACCAGAAGTGACGTCACAGTCACGTGACCTCCGCAGCGCCCCCTGTCGAAAATATGTCAAAAGATACTCTTAAGATCAGGTCAAACGGATATGACTCGGAAGTGACGTCACAGTCACGTGCCCTTCGCAGTGCCCCCTGTCGGAAGTACGTCAATATGCTAGAGTTTAACCTTGATGTTAGGTCAAACGGACCTCAAAATGGTCACTTCTGAACATTTTAACCTTCGTTAACTACGGTATAAAAATGAACCCAAACTCACAATGTTGTATGAAAGAACACATTTTATAACAGAGAACACAACATATATACAACAGTTATTCCCCTTATTATAACATTTGAAATCCAGTGGAATATCCGCAGTGTACGTCCATCTAAGCTTTAGCGTTTATAGAACATCTATACAACAGTTATTCGCCTTATTATAACATTAGAAGTCCAGTGGAATATTCGCAGTGTAAGTTCATATTTATCACTCTAAATGTCCAGATACGTTGTAGTCACACCATCTGGGAGAACTTTGCGCTTGGGGTAGAAGAACGTGAAGGCGTTCCGCTCCTGTGTGTACGAGCGCATCTGGTTCTCGATGATACGGAATCCTTTGTTGGTCCCAATGGCACTGGTCTGGCTCTGGAGTACATCGAGGTACAGGGCTTTGGTGATGTTATTATCCCGACGACTGACTCCTTTGCAGCTGAATTTGTTGTTGTTGTCCCCAACATCGCAATAGTAGGGCCTATGTTTTTGAACCCAGGGTGATCATGGCCTCACCGCTCCATTCTAACTTGAAGAGGCCGGAACGACAAAAAATGGAGAGCTGAAACTCCGTGTCTTTATAGTTTATCATATTGAGGTCATTTTGAGCCTATTTGCATAACCCCCCGAACAGAGGATCATGAGTCAGATGGTGGCCACTTGTGGTACCAGAAAAGTGATGTATTTGACATATTTCTTCAGAATTTCTGCTTTTCCGCGATGAAAAGCGGGCAAAAACTATTTATTTCACATCACATTAATATTTACTAATTTATCGTGCAGTTTTTGCGAAGAAATTGCATCAATAAAAATTCGGAAAATCTGACCGAAAAATCGACCAAAAATGCCGTTTTCGAAAATGACGTCACTGTGACATCATCAAAGCGGCCATCTTGAATCTTTGTTTAACATTTTCTGCTACATCCTGGCCCAAAGGTATAGCACGGTAAGTTTCTTTCCCCTCCCCCCCTCCCCTAGCTCAAGGGGTAAGACAAATAATTGGCAGGGCATTTCGCCCCCCCCTCCCCCACCCAGGTCAGGACAGGCCTCAAAAAGCCCAGGCCAGATAGGGTTAACGTTACGATTCGTTATATCCTCGTTGTTGGGTACAAACTTTACATCAGGCAACGTGAACCCTGTTGTGCTCATGTGAAATGAAGAAGATGGTGTCGTGTGGATTATTTATAAGTCAACTGTGAACGCTTTTGATCTTAATGATGCGTTCAAAAAGGTGTTTCTTTTGAGCCTTCGCTCTGACATACGCCGCTGTCCAACTCATGTCCGGGATTTTCAATATCGACGCTGTTCTTTCGATTTTCATATGGACTAGGTCATTGTCCAGCAATTTTATATGGGCCACGAGGTCGACATACTGCTGACGTAAAGCCAGTCGTAGTCTTGATACCAATGTGTTATGGACTAATATTGCGGCTTCCTCTTTCGAACATCCGTCGTGGTGATTCATAATTCAGCCGTCGTCCATTAGAGAATATCCGCGTCCATAATCCAAAGACCTATTCCCTATTCTATATAACAGTATTAACACCAAATTCAGAAAGACAATCATAGTATACATAAACATAGGCTTGTTTCCTGCAAGAGAGAAGCGGTCAACAGTTTTCAATGATGCGGGCAAGACATCATGATGTTCCAAAAATATCAAATCCGTATCGCTGATCAGTATTCTTAATCCATAATATTCGTTGTAAAGCCGTCATCTAAAGAATGATGTATCTCAGCCACGCTTTGATTGTGTCTGTTCATATGAATACCATGGGCATCTTGAAGTACATGGGTTCATACGGCCCCTAGCCCCGGGTTAAGCGGAATTAGACACAAGTTACGAAACGTAACGCCATAGATCTTGCACGCTACGCTCGTATTTTGTTATCAGCATGCGATATGTATCGTCAAATTTGAGAAACTCTGAGTGGAGGCGCTTGGTGGTGTAGCCCTGTTTTATAAGTTTCTGCAACAACGTTTTGTGACGTTGATTAAAATCGTCACATTTAACACAGGATCTAGCAAATGCTACTATGCGAGATATGTATACGCCATATGCAGGTCCCACTGGAATATTACTGTCCAGAAAGGGATAGTTTACGATGTCGAAATTGTAATCATCTCTTTTGTCATAAAGTCGACGAGAGAGAATGCCCGCTTCATTTTTATAGAGATATAGATTTAAATATGATGTGCCTGTAGGGCTGTCTGTAGTTTCCTTCAAATCCAGTGAAGGTGGATATATATCCTTCACTGCGTCATTTATATAGCGATTATCCACAGCGAGAAGATCGTCTATAAAGCGTTTGGTGAATGAGAAGGAACGGGCTTTGAATGGATCTGTTTTTGAAAGCGCCTGCATATAGTCATATTCATAAGAGAACAGATATAGGTCAGCCAATAGGGGTGCACAATTAGTACCCATTGGAATACCTATATGCTGTTGATATATTGTGTTGCCAAATTTCACAGGGATATTTTTAATGAGAAATTCAAGCAACTCTATAAACAAAGAAACATCCCATGAATGATATCTCTTGTATGTAGTAGAGCTAAAGAATGCTTTATGGCTTCCGACATGGCTTCGGATCATTCAGGATTCGAGGTAAATTAATAATGTCCAGTCCTTTATCTAAGTAGTTGAGTTTCAAGAAAAGCCGATCTTGGGATGTTTCGATTATATTGATTGGACGATACAACCGAAAATACGCTATATCTTGACATACTTTAGAGATTTTGGGTGGTATTATATTTCCCGAGGACACAGATTGCTGTATATCTCTGGCTATATGATTTAAAGCTCTCAGAGGTAAAGCATACAGAACTGTACGTAAGCTATGTGTACTAATGGGTGTGTTAGTTAAACCCACTAAGTAATTTAAAGTGATATGATCGTGAATCATCGCTCTATTAAACGTTCTCCAACCATGGCTGCGATGTCTCCGTTGATGGGGTTTAAATAGCTGGGTAATATTAGATATATTTAAATGGCGGTTTGTAACATTGCCGAACCCGCTGACACTATCATTTAAACCATACGGAAACATTGACCCAAGTTCTAGCATCCAGAATAGTTCCCGCTGTCGGATTTTTCTCTCAAATCCAAACGGGGAATCCTTGGTAGATGGATAGACGACGTCTTTGGGTGGTCTTGTCAACATACTGTTGACCACACTTCTTACAGGAAACTATATAAATACAGTTTGTAGTAGAACAACTAAGATCAACATACGAGTTTACAGAATATGAGTTACCAGTTAACGCGGAACTAAATGACGCTGAAGTATTAAAGAGTGGACACGTGAGACATCCACGGTGTCCACATATAGAAATCTTGAAATTATTACATGTAGAATTCGGTGCTAAGCAGTCATCAAGCGCAATGTTACAAGGTTTGATGTCGTGACCTTGCTTTGCGGTCAGAAATATATCTGTCATTTGGATTGAAAAAAGGTCTTAGTGCATTTCGGACTATTAGAGACTCGGCCGAGAAACGTGCACTAAGGTTCCTCGGGTCTGTCTTACTATACTTTCTTTCTGTTGTATCCATTATGAGTGTTGGGTGCCAGGGGCCCGGCCTCGGGGACAACTTGTCCACCAGCAGAATCCAGGCATAAACAGGTTAAAATTACAAGCGTCAGGTCCGTCATTCATAATTCAGCCGTCGTCCATTAGAGAATATCCGCGTCCATAATCCAAAGACCTATTCCATATTCCATATAACAGTATTAGCACCAAATACAAAAAAGACAATCATAGTATACATAAACATAGGCTTGTTTCTTGCAAGAGGAGAAGCGGTCAACAGTTTTCAATGATGCCGGCAAGACGTCATGATGAGGGATATCACATAGATATTTTTAATGAGAAATTCAAGCAACTCTATAAACAAAGAAACATCCCATGAATGATATCTCTTGTATGTAGTAGAGCTAAAGAATGCTTTATGGCTTCTGGCATTAATATATCTACGATCAGTTTTCTTGAACACAGATACTATTAATGAACTTAGACGGTCAATAAGGTCCTGATGAGGGATTGCAGTATAGAGAGTCGAGAAATCCCATGTGGATACATGTCTGTACGGTATGTGACCTTTAGCATCAAGTTCTTCCGTAAGACATTTTGAGTTTTTCAATATCCACATACATTCAACGCCAGAGTTCTTAGAAATAATGGCGCAATACCTTTCCCAAAATGCTTTTACCTCCTGAAGGGCCCTCGTCAATAGGGTTGAAAGAAGCTTGGTGGTGCAGCTTCTAGAACCAGCTATGAATCTAGCTTTGTATGGTGATTTATGCATTTCGGGAGTCCAGTATAGTTTTGGTATGTCGTTATGATTGGTTGAAAGACAAAAACTACTTTCCCTGAGAAACTTTTTGTGATTGTTAAATAAATCTTACAGAGTAAATGCAGTTTGGGAGTAAGTAGACGTATTTGATGAAGATATGTCTACACTCAATTCTTTAACCAGCACCTGGTAATAGTAATATTTACATATGAATATTATATTATTCGGAGCTTTGTCTGCTGGGACTATGACGAATTTACTCTGGAGATTTGCTAGAACTTCTTGCGAATTGAGGTTTCTCAGTACTTGCTTTGCTTGGGGAAGAGTACTTCTGTCAATATGGCGGACTGTTTCAACGACCTTGCTCTTGGTGAGGTCCAGCCAATCAGCGAGTACTGTAGGTTCAACTTTTTCTCGCTTAGTCCAATCAATAACACTGTTCCAATGCAGACAGGACTATCTTCTGGTCGGCCTTCAGATTTATTCTTCTCGGCTCTCTATATTTAGGTCCTTTCATCAGGAGTAATTTCAGATCCTTATCACTCACCACATCAAGGTCACCAGTCACAATATGCTTGCATGGTGTATAGATAAAGTTCGACGATTCACAATCACAACTATAGCCTCCTGACGTGTATAAGTTCCAGTCAAACTCCTGGACAGCATTGGAGTAATTGAATATTTTGGTGGCTATAGATTTAGTGTACTTATATGAAATGCAAGGAGGTTCTGTGAACTTAAAATAGTTTGGCACAGCGTTGCGTACCTCTGGATCATTCAGGATTCGAGGTAAATTAATGATGTCCAGTCCTTTATCTAAGTAGTTGAGTTTCAAGAAAAGCCGATCTTGAGATGTTTCGATTATGTTCACTGGACGATACAACCGAAAATACGCTATATCTTGACATACTTTAATGATTTTTGATGGTATTATATTTCCTGAAGACGCAGATTGTTGTATATCTCTGGCTATTTGATCTAAAGCTCTCACAGGTAACGCATACAGAACTGTACGTAAGCTATGTATACTATTGGGTGCGTTAGTTAAACCCACTAAGAAGCGCATCCAAAATAATAAAGGACTCTCTCGATATTCCTCTTTTTCTCTTCTTTCCCGCAAACCCAAAATAATACAGGACTCTCTTGATATATCATTCATATACATTTATTCTCATGCTTAAGACTAAACCCATTTAGATTACATCCGAATGCATTGAATATGTAGTGTTAACTACTTTGAGGGGTTCTCATCCAGAAGTGGAAGTACACACATATCAATCAGTAAACTACAACCTACAAGCTATACAAATATAATTTGAGGAATCTTTCCCCAAAATGAAACAAATCTACTACAACCCACACTTCAGCTCTACAGTGTGAGAAAGACAATTTTGAATATCTCTTCCCACAAGTGACAATGAAAATTCACAAATATCCCAGTGAAGTGTCGTATGTAACACTGGCATATTCCTGAAAGGCTACATATATCTCTGTATTGTTCATGTAGATGTGACATTGGCATATGTAGTCCACATTCTACCTCACATAATACATGTAAGCTGTACAATACGGGAAAATCATTTTGAGGAAAATTTCCCCAAAATTAAAAGTTGTGGAGGAAAACTTTCCCAAAATGAAATATTCATACATGATGTGTTGCCCATGTAACATAGAAACGGAACTGTGAACATCTGAATGTATCCAAGTCTTTTCTCCAAACAAGCTGTATAGTGGTAGAGAAATTATTTTGAGGAATACTTCCCCAAAATCTATATATATCACAACGTGTTCCATGTTACAGGTTACTACAGTCTAACTATTAGCTGCATATACAGTGTTGGAGAAAAGATTTTGAGGAAAATTTCCCCAAATTGAATATTTTGAAAAAAATGTCCCCAAAATAAAAACTTGGCGGAAAACTTTCCCAAAATGAAATATTCATATATGATGTGTTGACCATGTACATAGAAACGGAACTGTGATATTATAAACATATGAATGTATCCAAGTCTTTTCTCCAAACAAGCTGTATAGTGGTAGAGAAATTATTTTGAGGAATACTTCCCCAAAATCTACATATGTCACAACGTGTTCCATGTTACAGGTTACTACAGTCTAAATATTAGCTGCATATACAGTGTTGGAGAAAAGATTTTGAGGAAAATTTCCCCAAAATGAATATTTTGAAAAAAATGTCCCCAAAATAAAAAGTTGGAGGAAAACTTTCCCAAACTGAAATATTCATATATGATGTGTTGCCCATGTAACATAGAAACGGAACTGTGATATTATGAACATCTGAATGTATCCAAGTCTTTCTCCAAACAAGCTGTATAGTGGTAGAGAAATTATTTTGAGGAATACTTCCCCAAAATCTACATATATCACAACGTGTTCCATGTTACAGGTTACTACAGTCTAAATATTAGCTGCATATACAGTGTTGGAGAACAGTTTTTGAGGAAACATTCCTCAAACTGAAATTTCACGTATAGCTCAGCGTTGAAATTCATGTAATCTGCATTAAAGTGATCGTAAACCCTCAAGTAAAGTTTCCATCAAATGAAGGACCATTGGAAACAGTGTCCGAAAATATTTATTGTATTTTTTTTACGATTTTATTACACAGAGTAAACTGCAAATAAGGAATGCTATTCTATGGTGGTCTGTTGCAATCATATTTAGGTCCAGTGACGTCACACTGCCTTAATACATATATTTCAAACTGTGTATGCACTTTCCAATGCTTGATTCAAGCTTAAGGTGTGTATAATTTGAGTTTCAACACAGACTCACTGTTCCAATGTGCATGTTTCACCAAAATCTGGGAGATGGTAACTCATAAGTGTCATGTCAATTTGCATATTCACTTAAATTTCCCGGATTTTGGTGAAACATGCACATTTGAACAGTGAGTCTGTGTGAAACTCAAATTATACACACCTTAAGCTTGAATCAAGCATTGGAAAATGCATACACAGTTTGAAATATATGTATTAAGGCAGTGTGACGTCACTGGACCTAAATATGATCGCAACAGCATCCATCCATACCACATTACATGAAGGATACTGAGACCTCTGTGAAAACCGCAGTATGTTTAAAGTGATCGTAAACCCTCAAGTAAAGTTTCCATCAAATGAAGGACCATTGGAAACAGTGTCCGAAAATATTTATTGTATTTTTTTTACGATTTTATTACACAGAGTAAACTGCAAATAAGGAATGTTATTCTATGGTGGTCTGTGGTATACATGCATTACAAAACACGTATGCTAAAAGAACAGATCAAAATGGTAAGCTTCAGAATGTTAGGAGAATGGTTTTGAGGAAACATCCACCAAAATGGCGATCCTTCAGACAGTGCCGAAAACTCGTATATCATATAAATCATCGTTTTTAGTAAGCAGTCTTCGGGCACACTCTAATCAGCATACTAGTCATGCTAGTGTCAGCTGGTAATTGTGGGTTCACAATTCTTGTCTGATTATGTAGCTTTATGCCCCCAACACCATTAAACACTATAGTTAATTGCAAGCTACAACGTCTTAGTCAATGAACGATTTCGGGGGAAATTAACGAAAAACTTATATATCTGGAATATTGGAAAATGTGAGAGACAGAATTTTGGGGAAGTTTACCCCAAAATGAGAAAAAAAAATACAATCACATTGTAGTTGTTCTGGATAACCCTATCTGGCCTGACACTTTTTATATAACGTGGACGATTTGAAAACTTGGAGGCATACTAGGTAGCGTGAGAAATAATTATGTAACCTTTTCTGCAGCAAGGAAATATTACATTTCTGAATAGTATGTACATACAGCTTCAGTTCAGTTCAGTTATACGCGTACAATAAGAGGCACCGTACAGCAAGTGGCACTAATGGAAAACTTTTATCTCGAATGGGTAAATGCATACTGACCTAAATAAAACTAATCGGGATATTATCCCCAAATTGAGATTCTACACATATTCCAGTAATTCAATAGTGTGTTATTGTGTAGAAATCTCCTCCAAACTGACTTACTATATCTCATAAGTTCATCTAGCAGATGTCCTTGATTGAAATAATACGATTTGTTTTGTATGATTTATATATTACGGTGTTCTAGAAGAGCTACATTTCCCATGAACTGCAAAAAAAAACCATATCCACATACATCACTGGAGGATTTACCGATAGTAGGGAACAGAGAGAAAGAGAGAGAGAATTAAGGTATAATGTCGCATTCAGTAATATTTTAGCTTAGCGACGATCAAACAAATTTCTAAGTACTCAAGCCAATAACTTAGTAATCCAACGCATTAAAACATACACACATTAAAACTTATGCAACAAACCGATTTCTCTCAAATAAGCCAAGATGCAATCCTCTCTCACCCGACTAAAAAGATCTCCCAAAGTAGTCGCTCGATAAAAAACACCTCTTACAATCTTAAAATCTATGCATTCGATAAGAATATGTTTCACCGTGAGATCAATGTGAATAAGCTATTCGGCTTTATTTGTGCATGGAATTCATAAATTGTTGCCAGTGGCTATTGCTGAATCATTTTCCATCAGTCTCTCCAGCTGCAGGTCAACTTTTGTCATTGTACTGGAATATGTCACTTCACCTTCATATCTACGTCCACTCACTCTCGCTTCCAGGCCCTTCCATCGCCCTTTCTCTTCTACGATCGAGAGCCTTGGTAAACGAATTTGCCGAACGTACTAATCTATTGATGACGTGGCATAATCTGTCAGCCAGTCAATTGGTTCAGTTTGCTCTTTTCAAAGCAGAGGTTACAGGAGTCAGTTCACTGGGTATCTTAGCCAATCAGAAGCGTGCGCCTCACAGGGCCTCTCCATTTTTGGCGGTTTAAGTGGATGTCGGCTCGTTTCGTGGCTGTGCAATGATTTTGGTACAGGCCACCCACCATTGAAATGCGCGCTTGACCTTTTACCATCGTCGGTGTAATGTAGACAATGGTGTTTGCGTAATGCGTCCACTGGAAGGAGACATCAAAGTAAAACCACAGCTACATGCAACTTCAATCAACAGCAGAGTACTGGAGACATCCGTGAGTGAACACTCGTGACAGAACACCTGCGGCAGGATCAACACCGGCGGGATGAAGTTTTGAGTTCGAGTTCCAAAGTGTACCGTGTCCAGGTGCCTAAAAGATAGATACAGGTAAGACTTCATAATAAATGTGTACACTGTAAAAATTGGCGACATGTTTAACGTCTCAAAATGAAACATGATTTTGTCCCAACTTTTGGGACATGTGAGTACATACATATTTCATTTGGAAACGGCTTCATGTTTCAATTTGAAACACGTGTCATCCTCATATGTGTTAATCATGTCTCAATATGGACATGTCGTCGTCAAACATGTGCCCGTTTGAAACATGTGACACACTGCAGAGTGAAACATGTGTTGTATGTACATCTGTCAATCTGAAACATGTTACGGCCGACTACATGTTTCAAAATGAAACGTCTAAGCCCAAACATGACTTTGTCCCAACTTTTGAGACATGTCGCAACCGAAACGTGTCCGAACATGTCTCGAACTTGGAAGTGATTCAGAATAGTCTATCTCCCATTACATGTTTCATCAGATCGCCAGATCGCCTGTAAAAGAAACAGAAATACACGAATCGTTTATTAAATTCAGCTTGCATCAGTTTTATTCTCTTATCTTCGATGGAAGTCCAACTCGGGTGTAAAACCAACAATAACGATAGGCTACAGACAGGAACATATACAATAGACAAGCTTGCTCCTCAGGTTAACAATGAATGTGATCATTCCAGACAGATATATGTTCGATACATCATAATTCCTGATGTGAACCCATTTATCATGGCGTGCAGATTGTTCATGACAATAATGTGCTCATGTTTTGGTGAACTAGATCACAGATAAATTACACCAAATCATGGTACATTTACATTCAGATATTAACCCAAATAATAATTTACTCAAGTTGCCACATCGGTCTGTTGACATGACACAGCCTAATCCAGCACACAGGAAGCAGCTCTCAACAGGGGATACTAAATTGCATACAGATATTGACCATACTTGCTGACTTAGATACATGAATGTCTGTAACTTGAAAATCATTCATTCATCTGCTCGCGGTAAATATCTCCGAATCGTTGAAATTCCATTCCGTTTCGGGAAATGGAATACGGATCGCAGATGATTAATAAGATAACGGAGTCCTGGACTCGTCTCGAGTTGTCGCAACAGTGGTCACAGTCAGGGAGGAAGGAGGAAAATTGTTTTACACACAAACAATATTCAATATTTTCATAAAGATAACAAATAATCTCTCCTCCTGGTTTCATCTTCGCATATCCAAGTCGAACACCACACGTGTTGCCTTGGCTGAACATATAAACACAATATCTGATCAGAATATGAGTTTGATGATGTCATAGCTCTATAAATATTCCGTGATCCACATTAGGAGGAGTGCATCTTATGACCTCTTTAAAATTCAATTTTGATTGACTATTCGAAAGAAATTAACATCAATACAACCACCACTTGCCATATGTGGAAATGTCACAGTCTGACATCAAAGAAAATCCTCGCTGCACTGTGTTGGCAAGCTCCTATGTTGATTGGCTATATGACATCACGTGCGTTTCTTAGTTTTTACCAATTCACTCTATTCAATAGGTCAAGGTAAATGACGAAACATTAGTGTAGTATTCAACTTGAAATGTGAAGATACCTGCATGGTTTGGTGTCATTTGGTGTCAGTGGCCGAATCGTATATAGAGCAATCGTATTGTCCAGAAAATATCCTGATGCGCTACATACATTTAAAATACTGGATGTAGATCTGGTCACACAAAGAACACAGTTGCTGTTTCTTCCAACGCGAGCCCTCAATGATGCCCCATCAATGTCACTCATTGTTTATAGCCACACATGCTTCGTATTTTTTTGGTATGAATCATTGGCAAATTTAAAGTGGCGATCATGTGGGGGACCAGAAATGTGGTGTTTTACCGTTTTCTTCGAGTTTTTTGTGTTTTTTTTTGTTTTGATAAAAGAATGCATGAGCTATTTTATTTCACATCAGATAATTCTTCCCTAATGTACTATGTAGTTTACTTCGGAGAACCTGGCACAAATAAACAAAATGTTCAAGGATTGCTTTTTTTTTATTTTTGCAGCAGAGCGGACCCCAAGATATATTTTGGGGGCTTTCAGAATCAAGGAGTGAACAAATATTTAGTGGGGAGGAGGCGTCTCTTCCGAAGCCTTGGCAGGCCAAAAATAGTCAAATACCCTAGGCCTGGAAGAGTTATACATGTATTACGATGGAAGTAATTCAGTTAAATTAGTCGGTCTGTTTATTCTCAATATCGACAGATATATTCAGGATCGCTAAAGATGAGAAATTTTTTTTTGGAAGCCAGTACTTCCATGCACCAGACAACATTATCCGTCTTTTATACTGTGTTCCTTAAGACATGTCGCTTTTGCGACTCGGTTGTTCGTGTTTCGGCTTTGATGTTTCAAACAGCTATTCGGGTCATTATAGTGAAACGGCAACGCGATTGAAACATGTCGCAACCATCAAATAGCTGTATTCTCACGTCTTTGAGACATGTTTTCATGGGAAAACGGGTGAAACATGTAGCATTATGAAGCATCTCACATGTTACCCATCTCAAATGTGTACATGCGACATGACATACCGATAAATATAATATATCATATGAGAACTAATTATGAAGGTCACCTTTTCCGTGTAGACCATGGGCCAATTCTCAGGAATATACCTTTCGTAGCAAATTTGTGGGAACAACTTTTTATCCCAAGAGTATACATTCCTTGGGTATTCCCTTTTCACATGCAAAAGTTCTAATGTTTTCTCTCGCGCGCTAACCAGGTAATTCATAAAACATAAGTGTCCATTCGTTTACTTTGAAATGGGACATACTA
Source organism: Hanleya hanleyi (assembly GCA_036873755.1). Lineage (NCBI taxonomy): Eukaryota > Metazoa > Mollusca > Polyplacophora > Lepidopleurida > Hanleyidae > Hanleya > Hanleya hanleyi. The sequence continues at coordinate 38,692 of JAVTVY010031970.1, read as the reverse complement.
AATGACAATTTAGCATGGGAGAGACGGAAGTGAGATACTCTTCAGGAACAGATAAGATAAGCAGAAGATCATGGGTAAATTCAAGATGCCGGTCACGTGGGGTACCAGAAAAGTGACGTTTTCGTCATATTTCTTCAAAATTTCTGCTTTTTCGAGACAAGTGGGCAAAAACTATTTTATTTCACATCAGATTAGTATTTACTAATTTATCATGCAGTTTTTCGCGGAGAAATTACATAAATAAAAAATCGGAAAATCTGACCGAAAAATCGAACAAAAATGCCGTTTTGGAAAATGACGTCACTTTGAGGTCATCAAAGCGGCCATCTTGGACTTTTTGCATTTTCTGGTAGAGCTAGAGCTTCGAGATATAATTCAGGGCTTAGCCTGGTCCATTGCCCAAAGTTATTGAGAAAGTCCAGGTACAGGATTACTATATGCAGATATGCCTTGGCATAACTATCACTTAAAATACAGGTTAAATTTGAACGTTCACCAATCAGGTGGAGAGATATTGAGATTTGAAATCTAAATATGATATTCAGGGATTTCGCCAAATGGGCTCTCAATTATATTTTGGAATATTCACAAAAGAACTATGCTTCTATATTCTCTTTCAAACTAATAATATTGCTTCTTTATGGCATTATGCAAAATACCAAGAGTATATTTTAGACCACATGAATAGTGTGACTAACGTCGCATGACCTACGAAGTAGGACGAGAAAGATGACTTGGGGGTCCGTGCGTAATGTTATAGCTCACATAGATGATTTGGGGGCCCAAGCGTAATGTTGTAGGCCACTTAAGTAGGTCAAATTTTCATCAAAAGTAGCTCAGCCCAGAACTTGCTGGTAACAGTCCCCTAATGCACGTTCATGCCAAAAATCAAGGTTCTAATGTCACCTTATTTTGCCAACGAAAGGATTGGGATGGACAGACTCACTCATTACCGGACAATTTGCAAATGAGAGTCTACTTCGTAGGAAAATCTAAAGAAATCATTACAAGGTTTACCATAGCAACACTGAGGGCTCCATTTTGGAAATTACGTATGAACTCATACTTATTCAATGTTCAATAACAAAGGTTTATGCGCCTCATATTCATTGAAAAGATCACGTCGACCATTCTGGAAGAAACTATTGGTATCCAGTTGATATAGTAACGATATTTTTTAAACTATTGCCAACCATGTCGCAGAAGTGATATCCAGTAACCTGTGAGGACAATTTTAATAAAATTAGAAAAGAACCATAATTCTATGATTTTTCGAAAATAGAATATGCCATTATTTGTCTTCCAATTTTCTTTAGTTTGCACAAATTCATCAACGCTCATCCCTATAACAAATGCATAATAATGATAATAATATTGGTAGATAATATTGTGAGTAAATATACCTAAAACAACGGGATAGGCTTTGGATTGAAGTAACGTAAATATAATGACATGTGCAAGAAACTCTGCCTCCCACACTGACCATCCCTGTCCTATGGTTTTTCGAAATGTAACAAGAGACACTTATGTTAGCACATCGGGGTACACAGATCTATGCCATAATGACGTTACTGTTATTATGTCAGTGATAAAGCAAATGTGGTTATTCAGGTATAACTGGAGTGATCGTTTGAGCTCAGCCATGCCAGCATACACATATGTTTTGGACATGAGTACTGGAATATACTGATGCTGTGGACTTTGGATAAAGGAAAAACGTTACCCCGCACATGTGCGTCTCTGGTCGATGTTCCGTGATCACTCCTCGCTGACGGGTGCGAAATGAAGAATGCATGTCCCAGTAAATAATGTTCCTTCTCCCTTTAGGAAACTATATGTATTACCGAAGTTTCAATTCACAAAAAAAAAGTTTTATCTGCATGGGATAAAAGTATCTTATCTCGGAAAGAAGCCGGTAGGGAACCCGGATGCGGCCATTTCGTGTTTTCGCATCGATATAATAGCACGAAAACCTGACAAAAACGTGATATGTCGAAAACACGAAAAACCTGTCAGCCCGAAAACCTGACAACGCGTAAACGCAAAAAACCATCAACGCGAAAATGCAACAAAGACAAAGCGAATACGCTACGCGAAACATATGTTTCGCGTTTTCGCGTCGGGTTTTCGCGTTATTATTACCGATCCGAATATGCGAAAACACAAGATGACCGCATCCGGCTTCCATATACCGGACATGCTTTCTTTTTCACACTGTATCGTGATATCCTGATGGAGTTTTTCCTGTTCACAAGATCTCAAACCGAACGCGTGAGATAAATCGGGCGATTAGATCTCAGATTTCAGTTTCTGCGATTTTCAGTTCAGTTTAGTCAAATGTCGAATTTTAGATTTTTTCTCCAAATAATTAAACAAGCGCAATATTTTGGATCCAATTCAGGGGTCCGAAAATTCCGACCTTTTTCGAAGATTTCCTAACTGTCTCAATATCCCGAATATCCAGATATCATGAAAACGTAAAACAAATTACGCCGGTCTGTGCAGGGCATCAGATCTATAGAAAAGTATATCAAGAAATGTCAATTCTGTCTACTCAAGCGGGATAATTTGGTCATCATCTCCACTGAATGCACGCATTCTTTATGTGAGTTTGCCGGTTGCCTTAACCGATGGTTCAGCCATGTATTCTAGAGAGGTGTGAGTGAACATGTTTTAAAGTCGTTGACATATCAGACAACCATCAGTTTATAGCTGTAGGAACCCGGATTAAATTACATCAGTGTTAACCCTATCTGGCCTAGGTTGGGCTGGGGGGCTGATACTTAACACACCATACCTTTGGTTTAAAAATGTTTGCCTTGGTGAAATTTGTTAGTCTTCAAAATTCTATTAAGCGGGACAAAATTTCAGATTAAACGGACTATTCACATTCACACGTGGTGAGCGAATGGGAACAATAATAGTAGCATGATGCAAGCTCCCGGAATATATTGAGATTTGGGCATGGCAAGGCTTAGATAGTAAGATAGAGGGAGGATCTCAGTGTCCGGGTGGAGGCATACTCCCGGGGTGAGTGAATGTGTTCAGTCATACAAGCTTGATGTAAGCTTCCGGAATATATTAGGTTTGGTTTAGGAGATAGAAATTGGACTTCAGTCATCGGGGGCTGAGGGCATACTCCCGAGGCGAATGAATGATTTCAATAACTGAAAGCGTCTGGAAAATATTAGGGTTGGGAGTGGGGCAAAGATTGGTTTAAGACAGTGGCTCAGTCCACGGAGGTGGGGCATACTTCGGGTGGGTGAATGAGTCCAATAACTGTAGCACGATGTTGTCTATCGGAATATATTAGGACCTGTTATATTCCGAGAGACAACATCGTGGGCTTAGTTTACATGCAGGAAATATCTGTAGGGGTTCAATCTCCGGAGTGGGGTATCCCAGGTTGAGTGAATCATGGTTCAATAATTGTGGCATGATGTATAAAGCTACCGGAATATTTTACAGATGAGGCGAGGCTTAGTTTGGGATATAGAGGAGGACCCAGTCCACAGGAAATGGGGACATACTCCCAAGTTGAGTGAATGAATACAATAATTCTAGCATGATGTAAGCTCCCGGAATATTTTAGGGTTTGGGTGAAGTGAGGTCTGGGATTTAGAAGAAGGGGTTGAGTCCCCGACGGGTGGAAACATATTCTTGAGGTGAATGAATGGGTTCAATAATTTTAGCATGATGTAAGCTCCACGAATATATTATGGATGGGGGGGGGGCGGGGGGTGGAGGGCAGGGGGTGGAGAGGGCGGTCCAATAAGTCAGGCATTGAGCTACCTGGATACGACAGTGGGGATTATGGCAAGCCGTTCCGGTGTTTAATCAGTTATTCCACTGTTGAAAACTTTTGCACATATGCAGGCCTACAGAAGAAATCCACATACAGGTAAAAAAAAAAATGTTTAGACATGTCCGCAAAAGTTTCTGACATATGTTGAAAAGTTTTACACATATGTGGAAAAGTTTACACATATGTAAAATAAATTAACTATTTCGCATATGTTGACAAGTTCTATACATATGTTGAATGTTTTTTATACATATGTGCAAAACTTTTCCACATATGCGAAACAAAATGTTTTTCCACATAGGTGCAAAAGTTTTGTACATATGTTAAATAAATGTCAGGAGAGTTAATGGAATGGACTACTCCCTGTAGCATAATCTCTCGTGAATGTTTGTCATCTAACGACCGTTTCAAAATGGCGCTGTCCCTTCAGTGTCGTTTATTCGTCTCTCCGACAACGCACGTCGACACCTATAGCTGACGCAGAACGTATAAACTGCGGTAGCACAGGGGCTTGTTGATGGTCAGTTATTAATTATGATATTGATATTTGACATATGTGCGAAAGTTTTCAAAAATGTTGAATAACCGATTAAATACTTAAACGACTTGCCATAGGCAATTGGGTAAGATAAATCCACGACATTTCAGCATGAGACACTTCGGCACAATGTGAATAATACGACAGTCTGGCACATTTTTTTACAGGCCAAATTATACTAAAAATTGAGATTTTCAAATCTGTTTTCAACATGTACGGAGGTGGGGAATGGGTCCAATAAGTGGAAGTTTATCGATCGTGTATCATTGTTGCAAAAGCTCGATATGGTTGCCCTAATATATAGTCGGATTTAAATCGATTTCAACCTGGTGTAAAATAGTTCCAACTGAAGTGTAAACAAATTTCATCTCTGGTTGAAATAATTTCAAAAGGGTGTTAAATAAGTTTAAACCTTCAAATTGTCTTTTCAGATATAATATAATTTCAATAAATAATAAAATGATGAAAGAAAAAATAGTGTCGCCTCTCAGTCAACTGTTCCTGTATTATGTTGTTACAAAACATCGAAAATCCTATCAAACTAAGAATACCAGATTGGAGAGTAATTAAGAGTAGCTATACGGATTCAGTAACCCAATTCCATAGATTCATGCCTGGGACCAGTTACCAGAAATACTGCTTAGAGAAAATTAAAATCCTAGCTCAGTAGCGATATCTCTCTACAGTCTTATGGGATACATATGTTCTCTTCAGCATCAGACAAGTGTTGCAAATCTAAATGTTACAAAAACGAGTTCTAGGAACTGCTAAATACATGCATAAGTTTGTTCCGCTTTCACGTACCTGAAAAAGTATTCTAATCCGTCTCATGTACCGTTACTAATATCATGCCACTTCCAGAATCAATGATATTATGTTGAAATATCTCGTAAATTGTACATACTTTACACTAACTTATTCACTGACTATATGAGCTCAACTGTGTGGTTAAGATGGACTATGCACTAACTGCAAACACATGTGATCAGGTCATGAACTTTGTCACCAGGGTATCATGGGAGAAAAGGGCTATAGCTGTATTCTCATCAACGGAAGCATGCATTTAGTTTGGTATTAACTGGTATACAGCGTATAGTCGATTAACCACATGGGCCATATGTATAAGCATGGCATTTTTGTTACAAGCTGGATTCTATGCTAAACGTGATATATTATACTCCAGAACCTAAGCCTAGATACGCATCTGGGAATTGCGTTTCTCTCAGACGTAAAGATAAGTTTTGATCAAATTCGGATAAAAATGACTTTTATCAGGTTATAATTCATCAATATACAAAACCCAGGCTAGAGCACCCTGCTGCTTTGCTGATATACTGGATATTTCTCTAATTGTCATGAATCAAAGATATTTAAACACACTCATTTTTTTCGTTTCAATTTGACCGTATTAATTATAAGAAATAAGCGTGTCTTGATTTTGAGGACATGTATTTTCCATAAGAACAAAGAATTATTCAGCAAACTCACTTCTATATTTCATAACACTTGTTTTGTGTGAACGTTTACAATGGACAGTATATGACGTGTGAGTAAATGAGACGGGGGGAGGGCGAGAGTGTCCAACTGAAGCATTTGGTCGAGGCTTCTATAAACCCGAGCATAAAGTATCGATCATAATTATTAATGGAAATAAGAAACATGGACTATTGATATACAAAAACCATACGGGATCTTTGCTAAATGTATTATTCCCTGTTTAACCCTATCTGGCCTGGGATATTTGGGACGTATCCTGGCCTTGGAGGGGGGGGGGGCGAAATGGCTCGCCCCCCTAATTATTTTCCTTACCCCTTGAGCTAGATGGCTGAAACTTACCACACTATACCCTTGGATCACGATCTACCACAAAATGTAAAAAAAATCCAAGATGGCCTCTTTGATGACGTCACGGTGACGTCATTTAAAAAACGGGATTTTTGGTTGATTTTTTAGTCGGGTTTTCGGAATTTTTTATTTTTTCAATTTCTCCGCAAAAACTGCATGATAAATTAGTAAATATTAATGTTATGTGAAATAAAATAGTTTTTGCCCACTTATTGTCGCGGAAAAGCAGAAATTTTGAAGAAATATGACAAACACATAACTTTTTTGGTGCCTCACGTGGACGCCATCGTGAATTGACTCATGATCCTCTGCTCGGGGGTTATGCAAATAGGCTTAAAATGAGCCCAATATGATAAACTATAAAGTCAAGGAGTTTCAGCTCGCCATTTTTTGTCGTTCCGGAGATAGCGCAGAAAGTTTGGTAGGGGGGTGTGATTCCCCCTCCCCCCGCCCCACCCACCAAGTCCAGGTATGGTTAACCGATCTGGACATACTCCCGGGGTTAGTGAGTTCAAAAATGGCAACATGATGTAAGCTTCTGGAATACGTAAATGTTAGGGCGGGGCATAGAGGGAAGGACTCATTCCCCGTGGGGGAGGGGGGGGGGGGATGGGGACATACTCGTCCAAATAAGTGTAGCTTGAAGCTCTCGGAATGTGTAACATTGGCGAGGAGGGAGCACAGCTCCCCTCCCCCCCCCCCCCCCCTTGGACATGAACACTACTGGTAGAGTGAATGAAAAATTACTCTCAACGCCAGGCATTTTGAGTATTAATAAAAGGAAACACAATTTTGTTTTCTGTTTTGGACGGCTAAATATATCTTGTTTTTCTCGAATACCAAACATTTAAATCCCAAACTGTTATAATCTGCAGTAAATATATAACCATTAGGATGAAGGATGAATTGGAATGGGAAGCTTTCAAAGGTTCCTTTTTTTCAGTAGCTTTTTAGCTCATCTGGGCCGAAGGCCCGATGGGCTTATGTCATGGCCTGACTGTCCGTCGTCTGTCGTCCGTCGTGTGTCGTCCGTCGTCCGTCGTGCGTAAACATCTTCTTCTCTGAAACCGCTTGGCCGATTAAGCTGAAACTTGGCATGCATGTTCCCCCCAATGAGGACACCAGAATTTGTTCATGGGGTGTCGATACGATTTCAAATATTGCTGCCATGGCGGTCATCTTGAATTTGCCATTGAAATCTTGTCATCATTATTTTTCCGTAACTACTTCATGGATCTTTCTCAAATTTGGTACACTGGTTCCCCTTTGGGTCTAGTTGTACAAAATGTGTACTTTAGTCCAATTTGAATATCCAATATGGCCACCAGGCGGCCATCTTTGATTTCCCCATGAAACTTTGTTATCGCGATTTCTCAGGAACTACTTCATGGATCTTTCTCAAATTTGGTACACAGGTTCACCTTGGGGTTTAGTTGCGCAAGATACCTTTTGCGGTCTGATTCAGAAATCCAATATGGCTACCAGGCGGCCATCTTGGATTTCCCGATGAAACATTGTTATCGTGATTTCACAGGAAGTACTGCATGGATCTTTCTCAAATTTGGTACACAGGTTTCCCTTGGGGTCTAGTTGTACAACATGTGTACTTTAGTCCAATTTGAATATCCAATATGGCCACCAGGCGGCAATCTTGGATTTCCCCATGAAACTTTGTTATCACGATTTCTCAGGAACTACTTCATGGATCTTCCTCTTGTTCCCCTTGGGGTCTAGCGCAAGATACCTTTTGTGGTCTGATTCAGAAATCCAATATGGCTACCAGGAGGCCATCTTGGATTTCCCGATGAAACATTGTTGTCGTGATTTCTCAAGAACTACTGCATGGATCTTTCTCAAATTTGGTAAACCAGGCCTTGGGGTCTAGTTTGTGCAAGATACCTTTTCTGCTTCGATTCGAAAATCCAATATGGCCACCAGGCGGCCATCTTTGATTTCCCCATGAAACATTGTTATCGTGATTTATCAGGAAGCACTACATGGATCTTTCTCAAATTTGGTACACAGGTTCCCCTTGGGGTCTAGTACACAACATGTACTAGTCCAATTTGAATATCCAATATGGCCACCAGGCGGCCATCTTGGATTTCCCTATGAAACTTCGTTATCGTGATTTCTCAGGAAGTACTTCATGGATCTTCCTCAAATTTGGTACACAGGTTCCCCTTGGGGTCCAGTTGTGCAAGAGATACCTTTTCTGGTCCGATTCGAAAATCCAATATGGCCACCAGTCGGCCATCTGGAATTTCCCCATGAAATTTTGTTATCGTGAATTTTCAGAAATTACTGCATGGATCTTTGGCACAGGTTATCCTTGTGGTCCAGTTGTGCAAGATACCTTTTTTTGCTCCATTTCGAAAATCCAATATGGCCGCATCTTGAATTTCCCATGAAACTTTGTTATCGTGAAATCTTTGTAAATTACTGCATGGATCATTTAGTGTTCAGTGGGGACAACACAAGTTAGAAACTCATCTATTGCAGTTCTTTAGTAAAAATTTCTCACAGCTACTTTCTCCAGTTACAGCCAGATGAGCTACAGTGCCGTGGCACTATCTTTGTAAATGTTAAAACGTCAAGTTATGGTGAGAAATTCAAAATTTGAAAGAACCTGTTCAGGTCCAACAGTTACTGTCCGGAAATGCAATTTTACCTCGGCCCACATGTAGGTCCATGTATAGGCAAATAGACATAAAAAAAAATAATCCAAACCGAGATCTTGACATTGGAGATAGAAAATGTTAACTTGGGCTACAGTTGGCGCCACCTACGAGTAGATCGACAAGAAAAACAATCCCAAGCGAAACCTTCAGGTAAGGTATTCATATATATACCAAACTTAGAAAGAATCCATTTCGAACATAATTTTAAATTTGCCTCCAGGTGGCGCTACCCATCTGTGGATCGGCATGAAAAACAACGCCAAACGAGAAATTGAGGCGAGGTACCTACACACCAAATTTAGAATGAATCGGTCCAGGTTTTCGAAGTTATTGTCTGGAAACATTTAGCTTTCAGGCGGCGCCACCTATACACGAATCAACACCAAAAACACTCCCAAACCAGATCTTGAGGCAAGGTACCCACACACTAAATTTGGAAAGAATCCTTAAGATTTTCGAAATTTATTGTCTAGAAATGCAATTTTAATTTGGTGGCGCCACCCCGAGGCGGATTGGCACGAAAAACAATTCCAAGCAAGATCTATAGACATGGGATCCACTTACCAAATACAAAAAACATGGGTCTGTGCCTGATATATTGAGACACTTTGAAGTTGTAATTCATTGACGGGTGGCAAAATATATATTGCAGACCACACACAAATTTCAACTTTCGTCCAAGATATATTGGATATATATATATATACTCAAACACGATATATGAGGGCCGGGCGCGGGCTAGTTTGGGAGATAGATTGTGTGGCTCGGCATCCTGGGGGTGAAGACCTGCTCTCCTCGAGAGTAGTAGGTGTGCTGACATGAAAGCCATAGAAAGCTCCCTGTACATAAAACAACCACACTGACAACCACATGCCATCATCTGTCAGTTTGAAAAACCACAAGGTTGAATTCAATTGAATTCCGGAAATTGATTATATGCACAGTGTGTACCCAAACTTTAGGAACTGCCTAACTTTTGGGTGCACACTGTGCATATAATCAATTTCTGGAATTCGAACTCAGTTGTAATTCATATCACCATATGATGTGGAATACATTTATTTCATAGAAAAATTGAAGGAAGTGTTGTAAGTTTCAGCCCCGTAGCTCAAGGGATAAGAAAAATAATTACGGAGGGCCATTTTGCCACCCCCCCTCCCCCCCACCAGCTCAGGCCTGGACGTCCCAAAAAGCCCACGCCAAATAGGGTTAGGGGCCATTTCTAATTGCAAGATTTTTGATAATCTGTATATTCGTCACTTGACTGCTTGGTATTCCTGATATCGAGGTTCAAATTGAATACATTATGAATGGCTGGCACCCAGAGCCGAGGAGTTTTCACATGCGCAGCTTCATATTGAACTTCGGGTAGAGACATTATTGTCGTCGAAAAGAGGGGTGGGGCGGGTAGTTTTCTGTCAGATTCGATGCATCTTTGGCGGATACAGATACAATTTGGCCTTTATTCAGTTCCACATAAGATGGCTTATTTCATGTTTTGGCTTCCCTACCTTTAGTTAAAGAGCAATCACGTTTAGGTCGGGTTGAGGAAAACCGTTTGCACGGTACCGCTGTTCTCACGACCAGTGCCAGTCGCGGGGCGATGAAGTGCCCAAGCACATACATTCATTGAATTCCTGATTGCATATGGACTGAGAAGTAGAAAGTGTTGTGACAGGGATCCGAAAATCGCTTAAAGGTGGCTGTGATGTAACTTTACTAAATGTCATTCTTTGTCCGGCTCGTATGGCCGCGGTTTGCCTAAAATTTTCTGAAACTTAATTGGGCCGGTATTGTGGTAACTGTAGGTTACACAAAAATATGACATACGACGTTCATTTGGGGGACAGAAATAGATTTTTGCTCAAAAAAGACAAAGTTTTATAAGGATGGGGTTGAGAAAAGGGAATTACAACAACAACAAAAATAATTAAAAACGGGCAATTAAGGCCCACAGGGGAAGGGGGACATAGCATGTGCATTTATACACTGTACACTGTTGGGTCGATCGGTCCTCAGCAGTGTGTGATTTGGAGAGTATTGGGGGGGGGGGGGGATCTCAGAAGTTGGCGAAGATGAGGAGCCATAAAGTGAATTTAACGCCCAGTGCAGCTCAGGAATATGATCCAGAAAGACCAGCGTTGTCTGGTTGGAAAGGCTACGGTTTTGACGAAAGTTTGCAAAATAAATGAGAGCTAGATCAAACAAGGCATCAGACGAGCCTGCATGTAGCCTATTCGTTCATATAAATGTGAGCGGATACAAAAAATGCACCTGCCGATATGGCAAGCCGTTTCAGTATTTAATCGGTTATTCCACATATGTTGAAAACTTTTGCACATATGTACAAAAGAATTCCACATATGTGTAAAAAACAGTTTTTAAACATATGTACAAAAGATTTACACATATGTGCAAAAGTTTTACACATATGTTGAAAAGTTTTACACATATGTGGAAAAGTTTTACACATATGTAAAATAAATTAACTATTTCACATATGTTGAAAAGTTTTATACATATGTGCAAAACTTTTCCACATATGTCAAATAAAGTGTTTTTCGACATATGTGCAAAAGTTTTGTACATATGTTAAATAAATGCCAGGAGAGTTAATGGAAAGGAAATGGACTGCTCCCTGTGGTATAAAATCTCGTGAATGTTTGTTATCTGACGACCATTTCAAAGTGACACTGTCCCTTCGGGGTTTGTTTTTCGTCTCTCCGACTATGCGAGACATGTGGAACTACAGTGAGGACACGGAAGCTTATAATAATAATAATAATATTACTACATTATCTTAGATCCAGGGTCCATACATGACTATCTTCCGTAAACGCACAGGTTTTCTGTGGCTAACGCAGATCGTACAAACTGCGGTAGCACAGGTACTTGTTGTTGGTCAGTTATTAATTATGATATTAATATTCTTATATACTGTCATTCTACTCCATAAATATTATTACGAGGAGAGTATATATGAAAATTAAGATCCTAAATTATTAACTGACCAACAACAAGCCTCTGTGTGCGGTAGTTATATGTGGTACAGAGTACGGTGGGTCCATGCAGACTTCAAGAGAAAGATGAGAGCGTGTCTGGGGTAGGAACAAAGCCTGAATTAACAAGACATCTGACACTACAGGATCGAAATACGGTAGTGTACGAGTAATCAGCCAGGTCACAGATAAATAAACACACGAACTCAAGTCTGTTACAGCCATTTCAAGGTCAACCTTACTGAATATGTTATCATTGTGGAAAGATTGTTCCTTTGTTTGCAGGAGGAAAAATAAAATAACTATTTCACTTATGTTGAAAAGTTTTATACATATGTGTAAAAGTTTTAGACATATGTGTAAAAACCTTTTTTTCAACATATGTCGAAAACTTTTAGACATGTGTAAATCTTTTAGACATATGTGTAAAAGTTTTATACATATGTTGAAAAGTTTTACACATATGTTAAATAAATTAACTATTCCACATATGTTGAAAACTTTTGCACATATGTCAAAAAGTTTTCAACATATGTATAAAACTTTTACACATATGTGGAATAAATTCGCACTTTTAGACATATATTGAAAAGTTTTATACATATGTTGAAAACTTTTTGACATATGTGCAAAAGTTTTCAACATATGTGGAATAACCGATTAAATACTGAAACGGCTTGCCATATGCCGATGGATGAATATGTATACTAATATTGTATATTTGTTAACGTTAAGGACCTGGAAAAGAACTTATTAATATCTGTCCCAGATGTATGTATCACCCACGTACCCTATAAGAGGCAGCTTTATTTAAAATTTACAAATTTTATTTAATTTAGTATTATATTCATTATAACATGGGTTTTAGAAAGTTTTTACTGCCTACCAGCTGACTTCTTGATTGCTTATAGCACGTTCATCAAAAGACCCTCCCCTACAAATTATGAATCACTTGTTGTGGTTGGTTATAAGCTAGTCCACTTGCTATTAGATTTTCGAACTTTCAGCTTCAGTCTTGTATTCAGTTATAATATACAGGGGTCATTTTCCAGGACAGAGAAGCTGATATTAAAAACAGCTGTGGGTCACCATGGTGATTATCTTTTCCATACTGGGGTTTGCGCAGACATGGCAGAGAACCACCATAGTGAAATGCCACATGTGAACAGCAGCTCTTGATCAGCATAGTTCATAAGTATTTTATTTCAAAAAGGGCAATTTATGTTACATTAGACCTGTGTATATACACCAGAATTAATTAAGCTATGCAAATAGTATTTGCATGGGATGGATTACATGAATGGTTAAAGCCTTGTCTGGAGACAAATTGAAATAATACCATGAACACAGGACAGGAACATTCACTTCGTTAGCTCGGACTAGACTGTAACCTCATGTGAGGCCATTCGTGGAGGGGAATAAGGTAGGCCTGATTTATCTGATTTTAGAGGAATTTAGATTATAAGTTATGGATTGTACTTTCATTTCGTGGATTGTCTTATATCATCCTGGTCAAATCATTGTGAATGGTGCATGAGGCTGAATTTCTTCATTTGTCAGGAGTGGAACTGTCAGTAATTTTCTCCATTAGTAAACCAGTAAAATAAAAGAATGACCGCTCACGAATAAAGATTATTAAATGATCTAGTAGGACATTAGTTCCTGAATTTTATCTATGAATCATCCCAAAAGAGAAACAGATGAGACGGGATGTTACTTTCTGACACATGTTTTCTTTAACACCCGCGGAGTATGGTATGATCTCTCCTGTCAAACAATCTACCGGAACACTGGAACGCCTTTTCATAATAACATTGCAAATGCAACCAAAATGTCCGGCTGTATCACTGATATATTTTGTAAATGGGGTGGGACTAGAAACCATTCCGACCCGCCCGGTACAAAGCCAGAAATATGGTGTCGATCTAACACATTTTATGGTGTTGAGGGCTTGTCAACACCTTCAGGTGGTGTTGAGAAATGGCATTAACCAGGTAAACACTAAACATGGGGCTTCGCCTGATAAATAAATCAATCAATCAATATATTTATTGCTCGACTCAGTAATACAGAGTATGGCAATGAACAAAACATATTTACAAAAGGTAGAAAGAATATATACAATATATACAAAGAAATTGAGGAAACAATGATATATTTTGCAACCCCTGATTAGAGGGTGGTGGGTGCCCAGCTGTGAGTGCGGTTATATTTAATCTATACATGTATAATTGGTGTATGTAGGAGGAGATATGTTTGTATAGATTTGCAGGGGGGGGATATGGATGGATGGATGGATGTACTTGGGCACTCCATCGCACCGCGATGTGCACAGGCCGTGCGAACACGCCGTGCAACCCGTTTCCCCCCAACCCGCCCTACACATGATCCCTCTTAACAGTGTCACATAGACACTGTTTAATCCCCACATTCCTATTAAACAATATACATTCTCTTAATTCCCATAACTACAGACGTATCACATAATATTTCCATCTGTCAAGCCCCCTCATTCTCTCTTAATTCCCGGATCAATTCTTAGTGGCAACTTAATTATCACAATGGACACTCATAATTAAATCTCCCAATAGCCACTCATCCTCCCCATTCACTCAACAATTAATATTTCACCCTATTTCCCGAAATCATAAATCCAGTGCCATGGAAATTTCACCCAGTATTTCTCATTTTCCTCAATGCAATATCCCACTTTTTTTCCCTTACACAGAGTATACCGTAACAAACGCGTTCCCCCACACCGCCCTACACATGCTCCCTCATACCAATAACGCATAGCCATCGGTAATTCCCCATTATATCTTTTTTACATCTTTTTCCATTTTATCTAGTCCTGATCAGGTCCCTAGTCTTACCTCTATTTCTCTTAATCATCTCTATATATTCACCAATTATTTCACCCATTTCCCTTCATTTTCCCCGAAAATACCCCAGTATTTCCCGTCACTTTGACTATTTCCCGAAATCATAAATCCAGTGCCATATAAATATCACCCAGTATTTCTCATTTCCTCAATACAATATCCCACCATTTCCCATTCACTGTGCCTAATCATACAGATTATGACACATGCTCCCTCATACCATAGCCACTGACAATAAAATCTGTTCCCCTTGATATATTCCCATTCCGTCCTCTATTTCCCTTAATCGTCTATAACTTATACCTCGGTATTTTCACACATTCATATACATATACACCAGTTATTCAACCAGTATTTCCCTTCATTTTCCTCAATGAAATATCCCAATATATATCCGCTCACTGAAGGTCATATAATCCCATGCCATATTAATTCCACCCAGTACTCCCTCTTATTTTCCTCAATCAAATATCCCAGTAGTTTCCCTTGTGCTTATTTACCCAGATCATGTAGGACATAGACACTGTTCAATCCCCACACTCCTATTGCACAATATACCTTCTCTTAATTCCCATAACTACAGAAGTATCACACAATATTTCCATCTGTCAAGCCCTCTCATTCTCTTCTCGGACCGATTCTTAGCGGCAACCTTGATTAATTATCACCACGAACACACACAATTAAATCTCCCAATACCCACTCATCCTCCCTCATTCACCCAGCATTTATGTCAGTTAAGTTTTGGGTTCCTGGGCTGGAAGAATTTCGGTGAGTTTGGCACGCGGTTGGCCAGGCATGTTAGGTGGAAGTGGGCTTCGTCTTCCACTTCAGCTTCAGGGGCGAAGCACACTGGGCATGTTCTCCTATTGGTCACAAACCACTAAATATTCGCCTTACTTAATATGTAGTAAATTGGCCGAGCACATCTTGAGAAAACTATATTCCCTAATATTCGCCGCCACAAATGACCACACCAGGTAGCCTGGCCTTTCCGCTCAAACATAGGGAAAATTCAGCATACATTCTCCACCATTTTTTCGAGATGAGACCGCCAGAAATAGGGTAATCCAGCCCGACACCATTACGCCAAATTTCGAAGGGGCCAAACAAACTGGCCCAGATTTTTTTCTCCGATTAAAATTTTATTTTATTTGAAATGGACGGATGGATGTACATGGGCACTCCATCGCACTGCAATAAATATCAAAGAGCATACTATAAGGTGGAAAACGAAGAACAACTTATAAACAGTTCAAATGAAGTCAAATGTAGTTGGGAACAAAACTGAACATTTGATCAATGGCGTCCTTCCAACTTCTGACAGATGGCACTCCAAGTAGTATCGAGTTGAATATGTGTTCACATATGATCTCACAGTCAGCTACATGTGAGGGAATACCACATTTCAATAACTTATTACCCTTAGCATATTGACTGCAATCACCCGATGTATTGGGCCCTATTCCAGCTTCACAAAGCATTACGTCACAGTACCCCGTTTGAATGAGCCAATGAAATTGTCTATTTTTATCTCGCCTTACGGTGTTCCCTCCCTGGAATGATAAGGTTTTTAGTTTAATAAATAACAAAAAAAATCAATAAAAATTCAGAAAAAAATAAAACAAAAAGTAAAAAAATACATGGGATAAAACATAAACCCTTGTAGGGAATCCGAATGAGGTTTTTTCCATAATGATTCTGGTAAAATTGCAGTATAATGGAAATTGCAATTATCTGGTTTGCTCTCTTAAAAGTATCGTATCGTGGATATGTATAGTCAGCTGACTTAAGTTTTCAAGAATTTTGTGCAAATCGAACAACAAATTTGTTTTTTTTCCTCATCTTGCCATGTGCCAACCGCAGTCGTGCAATAAAAAGTTCGACCAACAAAGAAAAGTATGGTCATTTCCGTGGCTGACAGTTCCTGGTGATGCATGCCATACCAGGCTGACCCTGTTCTATATCAGGCCCTGACAAGTCTCACTAAAATATCTCCAGTTTCCAGAAATTAACATTGAGTAAATAGGAAGCTCAAGGAATTTATTTCAATATTTAACTTTGGGTAAATGGGGAAGGACCAAAATGAAATTTGGCAGCCACTACTTGGCAGCACTGCAATATGGCTAGTAGTTTGTCCGATCAGCTCTGATCAGACAGCTGGTAAAGCTGGATAAGAGCTTTTTGTTTCCTACTGGTAGTGATGGCAAGGATGGGAAAATACACATCAAAGGAGAAAAATGTGTTACCAGTCCAATCAAGTACAGTATTTAGGGCCAATGGTTATATTCATCAGCTCCTCGTAAGCGGTAGGTACTGGGTTCGATCCCAAATGGAACTTGTTGCTCCCTCGCTTACGCTCAGCATTAAGAGGATAGAACAAGGAGTGGTTCGCTCGGTGTCAGTATAATGTGACTGGGTGGGGTGTCATGTCTGCCTACGGCATGATATTTCAGGGGGACAGCACTATAAAATGGCAGCATTAGATCTGCTCTGTGACAAGTAGGTACCCCTGCCCCTCCCCTCTCTTCCCTTCCCCGTCGTGATATAGCTGAAAAAATGTTGAAAGCGACGTTAAACCCTATTCACTCACTCACCTATTCATCAGCTATACAAATGTTTACCGGAAATAACACGCAAAATACTAATATAGATTATATACTTTCTATTGTTCATAATTTTGAATTACTAAATAGCCATAATGTATTGGGATGTTTGAAAAAAAAACACTCTGTGCAGCTATTTGCTCATCCTGGAATGTCTGCACTAAGCCTAAACATGGAGCCTACTATAGCTCAAATTGAGTTTAGAATACTTGGAATAGGTTTCTTTTATTTGAAGAAAAAATTGCCTATGCATTGGTGAATTTGTTTATCTTGGTCAGACCTTCTAGTAATATAAAATTGGTCTCACTCAGAAAATTCATGGTATTTTCTCAGCAGGACTACTTTAGCCAACACTGCTGGAGAATCTGTCATCCTTCAATTCTAATGAAAACCAACCCGGCCAGCCGCTACACGGATAACCATGCATGCCATGCAAGTACTGGGGACACTTCAATAACCTAGAATTGGCAGATTCATATGGAAGGCCAAATGTCCAAATAATCAGAAACTCACAGTTATTGAATCGAAAACGTAAGTTTTCAAACAGAAAACTTAAGTTATCAAACAGAAAACCATGGTTTTCGAATCGAAAACTTAGGTTTACGGTCGAAAACCTAGGTTATCTACCACACAACCCCGAGTTTCTCTTTCCTTAACTTCGAGTTTCTATTTCTCAACACCGAAAATCACAGTTGTGATTAGAAAACTTAAGTTATCGAACCGAAAACCTAGGTTTTCGAATTGATAACTTAAGTTTACGGTCGAAAACCTGAGTTATCTAGCAGACAACCCCGAGTTTCTCTTTTATTGGACACTTTCTATTCGATAACCTAGGTTTTCGAATTGATGGTTGTCGTGAAGTGAAACTCGACTTTCTAACTTAGAGTTTCGATATCCGGGTACTTTGGGTCTGGCGTCTTTTCCGATTGTTGACTAATCAAAAATGCAGAGAGAACCACGTGGCGAAATTAATTATACGGAATCAAACTGCTCACATACATATAACATTCACCGTATGCCTGTAGTAATCGCTCTCGACCCAGCTAGAGACAGCTTGTGGGTCACCGAAGTATTTGCCAAAGTAGCTATCTACATATCACTGAATGTGCTTTGCTGGTGTGAATTACATTGACCTGTCTTATGTCGGTCAGTCAGCATGACCGGATAGCTGAATTTCAACTAGATTATTTCCCTCAATTCAGTCTGCAGCATATATATATAGCTATTAAACTATTGTTCTGAGTATCAATGCTCAGTCTTTGATAATGCTTGTATAAACTAGGCTCGGGCATACAGGATAGTCTACATTGAATAATTAATCTCAGTTATCCTTTTGTTGAATACATGTTGATTTTGTGATTCCGTCTGACGTTTTAATCAATCAGCATGCGGGAAAGGGCGTGAAACCAACAGTACCCGGATATCGAAACTCTAAGTTAGAAAGTCGAGTTTCACTTCACGACAACCATCAATTCGAAAACCTAGGTTATCGAATAGAAAGTGTCCAATAAAAGAGAAACTCGGGGTTTTCGACCGTAAACTTAAGTTATCAATTCGAAAACCTAGGTTTTCGGTTTGATAACTTAAGTTTTCTAGTGACAACTGTGATTTTCGGTGTTGAGAAATAGAAACTCGAGGTTAGGAAAAGAGAAACTCGGGCTTATGTAGTAGATAACCTAGGTTTTCGACCGTAAACTTAAGTTTTCGATTCGAAAACCATGGTTTTCTGTTTGATAACTTAAGTTTTCTGTTTGAAAACTTAGGTTTTCGATTCAATAACTGTGAGTTTCTGATTATTTGGACATTTGGCCTTCCATAGATTCACTTTTCCCCAGGGTCTCCAGGATTCTTCACTTCACATACATATAGCTGACACAGAGTATATCCATGCTGGTGTGAGGATAAATCTTTTTGTTGTGGTGTCAATTAAGTGTAGAAATGTTTAATTCAGACAAATGTTATGTCATCTTTTAGACCAATTGAAACTATATATGCAAATGAGTATGATTATATATCCATTAGATGTTATACATTTAAATTAAAAGTTTAACCTCATTCAGCAATCATGTAAATGTATGTATTGCTTGAGCCAATTAATGAAGAATTTACAAATATATAAATAAACAAAAATTCAACGAAAATTATCTGTAAAAAAACTTCGAAATATTTCTGTGCATTACACATGAACTTCAAATCTCTTTAATTGTTGCGCAGTTATAGGTTAGCAGCAGATGTGAGATAAATATTTGCTGAAAAGTCGCTAAATATTTGAAGAAAAGTCGCTTGCCGAAACGTCATGCTCTCCATCTCAACCAAATTGTCCATGATTTCTCTTCATTCATTCCAGTATTCTAAATTTGTGAAGCTTTAGATTTGGCTTTCAAGCCAAGGGACAGGATTTTTATGTATCCTTCACAGAGATTTTATGAGTATCAGCCTGTTTTGATTTGAGTGCTGGCTAACCCAGGGCTATGTTCAGTTAGGATGGTTTGATGTGTACACAGTTGTGGTTTAAATAGATAAGCTCCATGGACTAACCATGCAAGTTCGACTTCAGATCTGCAGTGAATGTAATCCACTCATAGAGTTTTATGGCTTCTAAAACAAACAATTAGCTATCAGAGAGGCCAGTATCACAGGAAAAGAGATCAAATGTTTACTATTTCCACTTTGCCACTAATCTAAAGTATCATAACAGATAGCTTTTCCTTCATGGAGTGCATCTGTGTTGAAGGATCTGAATCACATTTACACTACAATTATGGGTTATGCCGACCTTTGGAACTATAGATCCAGAATTAGATACGATATACTTCGTATTTGAACTGTCTTCGGAGCAGCACATGGACAGGTTCAATGTTGTTCAAATTTTAGAATATTGTTGCTTTATTTACTGGCATTGGAAATAGAATGCGTAAATGTGCCACTTTTGTACATGTGGATTCTAATGATCCAATTAAGATGTGTTCGTCTGTTCTGTCCTTATTATAATTTCATATATCATTAAAGAACGATCAAATTTACTGCTTGTTACAAAGGATACATACATTCACTTTAAGGTACATGTATACGTTTTGATGTAATATGTGTTTCCAAATCTGTAAATGGACCGTGCAGTGTTTCCTGTTTAGGAAATATATACAGTATTTCCTATTCAAGAAACGATATACGGTTTCCGATTTAGGAAACATTAAAATGTTTCCTACTGAGGAAACTTCACATGGATTCCTGTTTAGGAAATGTTACGTTATGTTTCCTGATTTGGAAAGAAATTGCCAGGATAGGCAATATGTTTGGGAGTTGTGAAAAAGTTGAAAAAATGCAATATGATGTAAGCTCACGAATATATGAGGCTAGGGGATCGGGCGAGTTCAGGAGACAGAGGGTGTCGCTTGGAGCCCCGGGGGTGGGGACATATTCCCAGAGGGTAGTGGATGGGTTGAATACGTGTAGTATGGTGTCAGCTCCAGGAATATATGATGTTAGGGAGTCTGGCGAGCTTAAGAGATAGAGGACAGAGCTCGGTGCATCGGGAGTGGCGACATGCTCCTGATGGCGGTCAGTATGTCGGCACCTCTTCCCACTTCCCTTATATGTGTTGTAATTTTTTCCTGTATATGGCGAGATTCTGCTGGTGGACGTTTCGTCCCCGAGGCCCGTCCCCTGTACAGACCTTTTGGTCTTTGATATATGTTGGCATTTGTGGGAAGTTGATGCTGGGTCGACATCGGGCCTTACAGATTAGTCTTTTGTGTTAAATGCCGTCATTTACATCTGACGACGATACAGCTCACCAATCTCCAATGTACGAGTTGTCACAGCGAAACAGCTCATCAATTACCAGTATACGAGTTGTCAGAGCATTTCCATCATAGCTAATCCATCTAATACCGCTTATGCCGGTGCTAGGAGCCGTGTAGTTCATCCAAGTTACCACATGAACAGGTACAATAAAAGCGTACCTGAGATACAACACATATCACGAATCGTTAGATTCTTGGTATGTGCTTTAGAATCGGTTAACCAGAAGACCATTCTGTGCAGTCATGTGACGCAGTCAGTATGTCGGCACCTCTTCCCACTTCCCTTATATGTGTTGTAATGGGTTGGGTAACCATAAGTGTAGCATGATGTAAGCTCCCGGAATATATAAGTTGGCATTATTAACCAAGTAGAGGATCATGAATCAATTCAAAATGACGGCCATGCAAAGAGAGAAGTGATGATTTCAGTCTGTTCTCTTCACAATCTAAGCTTTTCTGCGGGGGAAAAATGCACACAACATTACAGATAGTTTATTTAATAATTTATCAAGTAGTAGTTGCGAAGATAATTGCTTAATTGGAAACAAATCGGAAAATTTCCCGAAAATACCTCCTGAAAAAAATCAGCTCCCCTACCTAGACCAGACTAAATGCCCGAGACAACCATTTAAATTATATCTCAACATCATTGTTGCTTTATCACGAACTTAGATAATAATAATATTGTCTGTATGGCACAGTTCTGTGTACCATCAATGGAACTAGTGTCATATGGCGGTGTGATAGATACGAATGTTGGTAATTAGTGTCCCTTTTCTTATTCTTTTCTATTGCAATCAAAGACAGACACTTGTCCCCAATGTGGAGAAAAGTGTTCTACCTGGGTCAGAAGATAGGGGCGGACACTCTTAGCCACCGGACATTCTTAGCGGCTCCACACTGGGACGGATCAAGCTGTGTAGGTGGCCACATGCAATGCACATGTGATTTTATTTACCTATATATCTTATATGCAAAGCTGTTTTAGATGTTCCCTCAAAGTATCTACCAATTCCATAAAATGAGCAAATACGCGGAATACTAATACAATTTACATAATTGCTACGCTATGCATTTCTGCATACATGTATACTAATCTCTGTACCTGACGTTCGTAACACATTCGAATATTTAGATCTCATATGTATAGATATATATTATAATTATCGGTATATCATATACGTGTGAATATCGAGTACTGATTCAACATTGTCATGCAGATAGTGAGTGCACATTTAACATGTCTTACCTGTAAATCTCGTCCTATCTCTTTTAGGTATCTGGACATTGTACTCTTGGAACTCAAACTTCATCCCGCCGCTGTTGTTCCTGCCACAGGTGTTCTGTCACGAGTGTTCAGTCATGGATGTCTTCAATACACCGTTGTTGGTTGAAGTTTCATGGAATCGTGAATTTACTTTGATGTCTTCCCCCAGTGGACGTAAATATGGAGATGAAGCGACATATAACAGTACAATACGAAAGGTTGACCTGGAGAACTGTAGTGGCTGATGGAAAATGATTCAGAAATCCACATGTTGGAACAATTGATTAATTCTAATTATAGATATAACCGAATAGCTATATTAGTTCCTAATGCCGGTAAATATTCGATTATGTATTCCCGATATACATATTCAGTGGCTCATATGTAAAATAGACATAATGAGGTCTGATCGGTATATTCGTGTCAGTATAGGGCCTAGGCCACATGCTCTACTTGATCATCATAATTTACAAGTCATAAAAATTAAACTTGCTATACTTGGCCCCCAAGAGCAAGTTGGTGGAGAAGGGGCATTGATGATTCAAATCAGGTCGGACAGGGTTACCATGAAACACATGAATTTTTTTTCAGTTTGGGTTAACCTTGCCCAAACTTTTGTTCCTCGTATTTTTGGGGGTACGTGTTCCAGTAATCCAGATATATAGTTACATTTCATTTTGGGGAAATTTTCCCCAAAACCGTTTCTCTCACATCATCGACTGAAGCTTACAGTTAGCTATGGTGTGCTATGTTGTTGGGAGCATAAAACTAGATAATCTGAGAAGAAGTCATCTGTCAAGAAGTCAAACAATCACGTGCTGGTATACTGATTAGAGTGTACCAGAAGACAGCTTAACCACGACTAATTGTTGAACGGATTGTTAAATGTGGTGGATGTTTGCCTAAAACCATTCTCCTGACCTATACGTGAAATATCATTTTGAGGAATATTTCCTCAAAATGATTTCTCTCGACAATGTCAGTGCAGCTAATATTTGAACTGTAGTCATATTACATGTTACGTGGAAAACACTTGGATATATATATAGATTTTTGGGAAGGCTTCCTCAAAATAACTTTTCACCACTTCACAGCTTTTCACGAAAGCTTGTATTGTATTACTTGAGCAACCATTTTCATTTTGGGGAAATTTTCCTCAAAATGATTCATACTGCAACAGTCTAATCAGGGATCAGGGATATGCCAGCGGTATATAAGAAACTACATTTTGTAGATTTGCATTGTGCGGAGAGCTCTTCGGCAATGTCTTTCTCACAAAGTACAACTGAAATGCAGGCTGTAGTTCACATATATGTCAATCTTACATGGAAAGTAGGAAACAGATTTCTTTTATTTTGGGGAAAGTTTCCTCAAATTATCTTTTGAACGGTTTGCCTAAAACCATTCTCCTGACCTATACGTGAAATATCATTTTGAGGAATATTTCCTCAAAATGATTTCTCTCGACAATGTCAGTGCAGCTAATATTTGAACTGTAGTTATATTACATGTCACGTGGAAAACACTTATATATATAGATTTTTGGGAAGGCTTCCTCAAAATAACTTTTCACCACTTCACAGCTTTTCACGAAAGCTTGTATTGTATTACTTGAGCAACCGTTTTCATTTTGGGGAAATTTTCCTCAAAATGATTCATACTGCAAAAGTCTAATCAGGGATCAGGGATATGCCAGCGGTATATTATGTAGATTTGCATTGTGCGGAGAGCTCTTCAGCAATGTCTTTCTCACAAAGTACAACTGAAATGCAGGCTGTAGTTCACATATATGTCAATCTTACATGGAAAGTAGGAAACAGATTTCTTTTATTTTGGGGAAAGTTTCCTCAAATTATCTTTTGAACGGTTTGCCTAAAACCATTCTCCTGACCTATACGTGAAATATCATTTTGAGGAATATTTCCTCAAAATGATTTCTCTCGACAATGTCAGTGCAGCTAATATTTGAACTGTAGTTATATTACATGTTACGTGGAAAACACTTATATATATAGATTTTTGGGAAGGCTTCCTCAAAATAACTTTTCACCACTTCACAGCTTTTCACGAAAGCTTGTATTGTATTACTTGAGCAACCGTTTTCATTTTGGGGAAATTTTCCTCAAAATGATTCATACTGCAAAAGTCTAATCAGGGATCAGGGATATGCCAGCGGTATATTATGTAGATTTGCATTGTGCGGAGAGCTCTTCAGCAATGTCTTTCTCACAAAGTACAACTGAAATGCAGACTGTAGTTCACATATATGTCAATCTTACATGGAAAGTAGGAAACAGATTTCTTTTATTTTGGGGAAAGTTTCCTCAAATTATCTTTTGGATAGCTTACATTTTGTAACATACATGTATTCGAGTATTATATGTAAGACTGATTGATTTCCATTCTTGGAGAAGACTCACCCAGATTAGTTTCCGACACTACATATTTAATGCATTCGGATGTAATTTCAGTCCGAAGCATGTGAATAAATATATTTGAATGATGTACCAAAATAGTCCTGTTTTATTTTGGGTTTTCGGGAAACAACGAAAAAAAAGGACTATCGAGAGAGTCCTTTATTATTTTGGGTGCGCTTTCTTGCTAATCGAGTGTAGAAAACAATAGATCAGCTGTTCCATCTGCTGTAAACGACCCGCGCAACTGAGGAACGGATTCCTATGCTACAACATTGTTTGGCACCCGTTTTTCTTCATAAATTACTTTATGTACAGGTACGTCGAAAATTTGTGGAACTTCAGTATGTTTTGTGAACTAGGCATCAACTGATAATATCATTGAATCGGCCACCCGGAATAGATATTTTTTATTCATGGCAATTTATCTGTATTTTCCGAAAGTTAATTTTATCGAAGCCGTGCCGGTACCCCATGCAGTTACGGGCGGAATCTGCGAGCTGTGAGGAAGGGCTGTGTGACGTAAGATTTCTAATAGTGAGGACATTTACACACGAAAATTTGTCCGAGCGCTTGAAAGTTTGCACACGAGTGAGAAATATTAGTAGAGCGGACGGATTGTATTGGGAGACCGCCAAGATTTCTGGTCCGTGCTCACGGAATTGGTGGCGAACAGATGTAAATAGATGGATGGACAAAGAACTGAGGTGCGTGCGTGGAGTAGTTTTCTAGGTCTGTAAAGCAATTTCCAGATGATAAAATTGCGAGAGTTGGAAGGAAGGTCTACACTCTTAAGTTCTTTGTTGCATAATGTTTGAGTTTGTTATATTTGACAAAAGAAAAAAAGGCCAGTATATTATGTGATGTTTAGCAGAGATTTACAGTCTAATAAAAGTAACTCATGATAATTTTACAAGATATATATGTTCATTGCCGTAATGAGATCATCATCGTTTGATGTGATATTTGATATTATATTGCTCTTGTTTTGTCAGGGAAACTAACGATAATTGATGAGTTCAATTTGATGGAAACATTCACATCAAACAGAACTATTTATCGAATTTGGTAAGATATTGGAAACAAATAACGTTCAGTTTGCACTACTATATCCTAAGTGTTTAATGAATGCAAGTTTCATTTCGCTGTAAAGAAATATTGGCAAAGCTTCTCATGTCCTCATAATTAATTATTAGGCCTGAAAGAGAAAGTACATTTTCCCAAAGTCTCTTATATGTGATAGTTCTCCGGGAACGAGTATTCTAGCGCATCATAGTTCCAGCGCACGAGATCAGCTGACAAACATCAGCGTGAAGCGAAATAGTTTTTTAAAATATTAGATTGCTCTTTAAAATTATTGCGGTATGTCTGCAAATTTAACAAACGTGTTGTTTTTTTTTGTTTTTTTGGGGGTTTTTTTTTCATCCAAGAAAATATTTCTCAGCTTAGAATGTCAATCGTAATATGTGCCGAATGATTGGAAATATCTCTTTTATTTGAATCCCTCCCCTCTAGATCCTCTGGTTATCTTTTTAACCATAAAGGATCAACCTCCAAACAGGGTTACCTTTCCTTCTGTCCGTCGATCGACCCTGCCGTAATTCAATTTTTTACAGAGCGAAAAAATGCCCTGGCATTCGACACACAGTTGGTCTTCACCAAGTCATGTAAGCATTGACGGAGATTAAAGTGCGATGTTATCCGAACTGCTCTGTATTGCAACAACATGAATTAACCAGAATTAATCAACTGCAGCGCATTTAATTATTAGGCCTGATATTATAACGTTCACTAATAACTGGCCCCTAACCCGGGGCTAGGGGCCGTATGAGCCCATGTACTTCAAGATCCTCATGGTACTCATATGAACAGTCACAATCAAAGCGTGACTGAGGTACATCATTTTTAGATGACGACTCTATAACGAATATTATGGATTAAGAATACTGATCAGCGATACGGATTTGATATTTTGGAACATCATGATGTCTTGCCGGCATCATTGAAAACTGTTGACCGCTTCTCTCTTGCAGGAAACAAGCCTATGTTTATGTATACTTTTGTCTTTTTGAATTTGGTGCTAATACTGTTATATGGAAATGGAATAGGTCTTTGGATTATGGACGCGGATATTCTCTAATGGACGACGGCTGGATTATGAATGACGGACTAGACGCTTGTAATTTGGGAGATTCGGCAGACAAAAGAAAACAAACAATGGGTGACTACCGGTAATTAAATAACTGTTCATCTCTTTACAACAACAACATTCCATCAAAGCTAGCGGTCGTTTTTTTGAAAACAAATCAGCAATGTTCGGTTTTCGAAATCAATTAATGATCACACACATTCACATCTGCAAAGTTAAATACCTCATTATTTAGTATGCTGATAAGGACTGTTTGGCTGGTAAGATTCAGGTTTTGCGAAATGATCTTTTGGTACAGGGCTATATGTAAAGTGAATGACGGCAGGGTCGATCGACTGACAGAAGGGGAGATAACCATGTTTAAAGGTTGAAGCAGGATAGCGCTGTGGCGTTAAGTTTCAATATCGAGGGCTCGAGTCTATATTCATGACGTACTACAAATGTGTTTCTTTGAGCTAAGGCGAATTTGTAGTAGCACGTATGTGGCGGCGCGAGAATTGAACTTCCATTCCACCACGTTAAAACTGGTGTCAATTTATCATCGTGCAACCATCTGTATGATTGTCGTGGTATTGGCATATAACTGCATTCTTGTCGTCATTAAAGGACGCTCTTCAAACACACGGGGTGGAGCTATTAATTGCAGTTCACGAGGAAATAAATTCTTTGAAAATCGAACATGGATCCTAAAGCAGACTAAATAGCTGAATCAGATATCACACTTGAATTTATTCACTCATATCACTTTATCAAAGTCTTCATTCCAAGTCAGGAATTCCTATTACCAAAAAAGTGCTGTCCCTAAGCAGATATGAAGTTTATTCGTCGTCATCCGTCTCATCCGGGAAGGCCACTATTTCAAACTTTCCCAGTTGCAAAGAATAAACCCATGCAACTGATCCCAAATCACGGAGAATATATAGCTTAGGCACGAAAAATGCAATCCATAGTCCACACGATCACATCGTTCCCAGTTCACGGAGATAATAAATCCCATTTCCCAGTTGCTATTAAGGGCAGAGACTGAATCGACAGGTCCAAAATGGGATAGAAGGCACGGCTTGGAGATTGCTCTGTATCATAGCAACTGGCAATCCGTTGCGCGAACAATTAACATATCAATAGCAAAGCAGATTTGACTGAGCCACACCCCAGGCTCCATGTTCATTTGGAGCGAAGACCAGCCAAGTGAACAGATCGTATTTCAAAACCGGTGTGAAAGATTAGATACTATCTTTGTAAATTAGGCTTTGTCTGAAAGATAATTTGATATTATGGAAGATAACTAATCAACGTATTATGTTTTTCCAAATAGATGAGCTATATCTTCGAAATATTTCGCGATATTGAAACACAAAAGACTGTTTGTGTATGCATGGAGATCTTCGACGGGAACTTCAAGTGTTGAACCTCTGATTTGTTCTTCTTGTAACTTTTTGCTGGTACAATGGGAAAGTATGAACATACCGAAATAAGCGAATCGCAGACATGTTTACATGGTTTGAAGACGTCCTTGTCCTATTTACGTGATGGAATCTTATTTGTATAAACTAGGATGAAAGTAACTCCGAAAATGGAAGTCATTGTGATAAATATTCTATATTTCGGCTTTGCTTATGCCATCATCAGGAATACATATAAACAATTGGAGTATACAGTCAGCTATATATACAAGTTTGAGTAGAAAAGGCGGCAAATATACAAGCGAGCATTGGAGTTCAGCAAACAATACCACTGGTGTGAGTTACACTCAATATATTAGTGAGTACTAGTCAATACAACGAAGCTCATGTTCACCTAAAGACAATCAGGTCCTTAGATGCCATTATTCCATGATTTAGTTTGGGTGTTTTACTCTTGATAGCAAGTGCTTCTTTGAACAGTAGTTCATTCCAATTCTTAGCTTGGTCTATTATTTTAACATTTGGTAATAACATGTGAGGGGACAGAGCAAATGTACGTCTTTTGTCTGCACCAACTGGTATAGTCATGAGATCATATATGTGTTGAAAACCAAGACAATTCAAGACATGTGATTGGATCTCACTTTTGTCTCGGCTGTGCTCTTCTAACCTTCTAAAGAGGCACCGTTCAGTTTTGCCAATGTATTTAGTACCACATCCTGGGCAGCTAAACTCATATACAACATATAATACAGATCTAATATACCGGCATACATGTACATTCCGGTTTCCAGATAATTTTATTAGGCCTGAAATATTCTTTTCCATCAGACTCAACTATCAGAATTATGAATGAATTATTATGGTTACACTGTTGATTGTTATCTTTGTCATACTCTGAATGTAAACTAAGTAGTACAATAAACTGATGGACTGATTGTTTATATAGTTGCTGAGATGATGAGCCTTAGCTTTGCAGCTTGGCGCGGACCTCGGAGAAAGCAAAAAATGAGCGTTAAAGAACCCAGTTCTCAGTTTCCAAGTCCCCAACTTTCACTTTCAGACTTTCCAAATGCCGTCTTTACTAAAGTGATGTTCTCTCGCTAAAGAAACATAAGATTAGAATGTGAAGTCTGGAATGGAGCAACACCTGGTTTCAGCGAGGATGATGCTCGTCATGTTAATGACTTAATATCACTGACACCGACTTCGTGGAAAAAAATTAACATTTCTAGATCAACTCTTGCTAATCGAGTGTAGAAAACAATAGATCAGCTGTTCCATCTGCTGTAAACGACCCGCGCAACTGAGGAACGGATTCCTATGCTACAACATTGTTTGGCACCCGTTTTTCTTCATAAATTACTTTATGTACAGGTACGTCGAAAATTTGTGGAACTTCAGTATGTTTTGTGAACTAGGCATCAACTGATAATATCATTGAATCGGCCACCCGGAATAGATATTTTTTATTCATGGCAATTTATCTGTATTTTCCGAAAGTTAATTTTATCGAAGCCGTGCCGGTACCCCATGCAGTTACGGGCGGAATCTGCGAGCTGTGAGGAAGGGCTGTGTGACGTAAGATTTCTAATAGTGAGGACATTTACACACGAAAATTTGTCCGAGCGCTTGAAAGTTTGCACACGAGTGAGAAATATTAGTAGAGCGGACGGATTGTATTGGGAGACCGCCAAGATTTCTGGTCCGTGCTCACGGAATTGGTGGCGAACAGATGTAAATAGATGGATGGACAAAGAACTGAGGTGCGTGCGTGGAGTAGTTTCCTAGGTCTGTAAAGCAATTTCCAGATGATAAAATTGCGAGAGTTGGAAGGAAGGTCTACACTCTTAAGTTCTTTGTTGCATAATGTTTGAGTTTGTTATATTTGACAAAAGAAAAAAAGGCCAGTATATTATGTGATGTTTAGCAGAGATTTACAGTCTAATAAAAGTAACTCATGATAATTTTACAAGATATATATGTTCATTGCCGTAATGAGATCATCATCGTTTGATGTGATATTTGATATTATATTGCTCTTGTTTTGTCAGGGAAACTAACGATAATTGATGAGTTCAATTTGATGGAAACATTCACATCAAACAGAACTATTTATCGAATTTGGTAAGATATTGGAAACAAATAACGTTCAGTTTGCACTACTATATCCTAAGTGTTTAATGAATGCAAGTTTCATTTCGCTGTAAAGAAATATTGGCAAAGCTTCTCATGTCCTCATAATTAATTATTAGGCCTGAAAGAGAAAGTACATTTTCCCAAAGTCTCTTATATGTGATAGTTCTCCGGGAACGAGTATTCTAGCGCATCATAGTTCCAGCGCACGAGATCAGCTGACAAACATCAGCGTGAAGCGAAATAGTTTTTTAAAATATTAGATTGCTCTTTAAAATTATTGCGGTATGTCTGCAAATTTAACAAACGTGTTGTTTTTTTTTGTTTTTTTGGGGTTTTTTTTTCATCCAAGAAAATATTTCTCAGCTTAGAATGTCAATCGTAATATGTGCCGAATGATTGGAAATATCTCTTTTATTTGAATCCCTCCCCTCTAGATCCTCTGGTTATCTTTTTAACCATAAAGGATCAACCTCCAAACAGGGTTACCTTTCCTTCTGTCCGTCGATCGACCCTGCCGTAATTCAATTTTTTACAGAGCGAAAAAATGCCCTGGCATTCGACACACAGTTGGTCTTCACCAAGTCATGTAAGCATTGACGGAGATTAAAGTGCGATGTTATCCGAACTGCTCTGTATTGCAACAACATGAATTAACCAGAATTAATCAACTGCAGCGCATTTAATTATTAGGCCTGATATTATAACGTTCACTAATAACTGGCCCCTAACCCGGGGCTAGGGGCCGTATGAGCCCATGTACTTCAAGATCCTCATGGTACTCATATGAACAGTCACAATCAAAGCGTGACTGAGGTACATCATTTTTAGATGACGACTCTATAACGAATATTATGGATTAAGAATACTGATCAGCGATACGGATTTGATATTTTGGAACATCATGATGTCTTGCCGGCATCATTGAAAACTGTTGACCGCTTCTCTCTTGCAGGAAACAAGCCTATGTTTATGTATACTTTGTCTTTTTGAATTTGGTGCTAATACTGTTATATGGAAATGGAATAGGTCTTTGGATTATGGACGCGGATATTCTCTAATGGACGACGGCTGGATTATGAATGACGGACTAGACGCTTGTAATTTGGGAGATTCGGCAGACAAAAGAAAACAAACAATGGGTGACTACCGGTAATTAAATAACTGTTCATCTCTTTACAACAACAACATTCCATCAAAGCTAGCGGTCGTTTTTTTGAAAACAAATCAGCAATGTTCGGTTTTCGAAATCAATTAATGATCACACACATTCACATCTGCAAAGTTAAATACCTCATTATTTAGTATGCTGATAAGGACTGTTTGGCTGGTAAGATTCAGGTTTTGCGAAATGATCTTTTGGTACAGGGCTATATGTAAAGTGAATGACGGCAGGGTCGATCGACTGACAGAAGGGGAGATAACCATGTTTAAAGGTTGAAGCAGGATAGCGCTGTGGCGTTAAGTTTCAATATCGAGGGCTCGAGTCTATATTCATGACGTACTACAAATGTGTTTCTTTGAGCTAAGGCGAATTTGTAGTAGCACGTATGTGGCGGCGCGAGAATTGAACTTCCATTCCACCACGTTAAAACTGGTGTCAATTTATCATCGTGCAACCATCTGTATGATTGTCGTGGTATTGGCATATAACTGCATTCTTGTCGTCATTAAAGGACGCTCTTCAAACACACGGGGTGGAGCTATTAATTGCAGTTCACGAGGAAATAAATTCTTTGAAAATCGAACATGGATCCTAAAGCAGACTAAATAGCTGAATCAGATATCACACTTGAATTTATTCACTCATATCACTTTATCAAAGTCTTCATTCCAAGTCAGGAATTCCTATTACCAAAAAAGTGCTGTCCCTAAGCAGATATGAAGTTTATTCGTCGTCATCCGTCTCATCCGGGAAGGCCACTATTTCAAACTTTCCCAGTTGCAAAGAATAAACCCATGCAACTGATCCCAAATCACGGAGAATATATAGCTTAGGCACGAAAAATGCAATCCATAGTCCACACGATCACATCGTTCCCAGTTCACGGAGATAATAAATCCCATTTCCCAGTTGCTATTAAGGGCAGAGACTGAATCGACAGGTCCAAAATGGGATAGAAGGCACGGCTTGGAGATTGCTCTGTATCATAGCAACTGGCAATCCGTTGCGCGAACAATTAACATATCAATAGCAAAGCAGATTTGACTGAGCCACACCCCAGGCTCCATGTTCATTTGGAGCGAAGACCAGCCAAGTGAACAGATCGTATTTCAAAACCGGTGTGAAAGATTAGATACTATCTTTGTAAATTAGGCTTTGTCTGAAAGATAATTTGATATTATGGAAGATAACTAATCAACGTATTATGTTTTTCCAAATAGATGAGCTATATCTTCGAAATATTTCGCGATATTGAAACACAAAAGACTGTTTGTGTATGCATGGAGATCTTCGACGGGAACTTCAAGTGTTGAACCTCTGATTTGTTCTTCTTGTAACTTTTTGCTGGTACAATGGGAAAGTATGAACATACCGAAATAAGCGAATCGCAGACATGTTTACATGGTTTGAAGACGTCCTTGTCCTATTTACGTGATGGAATCTTATTTGTATAAACTAGGATGAAAGTAACTCCGAAAATGGAAGTCATTGTGATAAATATTCTATATTTCGGCTTTGCTTATGCCATCATCAGGAATACATATAAACAATTGGAGTATACAGTCAGCTATATATACAAGTTTGAGTAGAAAAGGCGGCAAATATACAAGCGAGCATTGGAGTTCAGCAAACAATACCACTGGTGTGAGTTACACTCAATATATTAGTGAGTACTAGTCAATACAACGAAGCTCATGTTCACCTAAAGACAATCAGGTCCTTAGATGCCATTATTCCATGATTTAGTTTGGGTGTTTTACTCTTGATAGCAAGTGCTTCTTTGAACAGTAGTTCATTCCAATTCTTAGCTTGGTCTATTATTTTAACATTTGGTAATAACATGTGAGGGGACAGAGCAAATGTACGTCTTTTGTCTGCACCAACTGGTATAGTCATGAGATCATATATGTGTTGAAAACCAAGACAATTCAAGACATGTGATTGGATCTCACTTTTGTCTCGGCTGTGCTCTTCTAACCTTCTAAAGAGGCACCGTTCAGTTTTGCCAATGTATTTAGTACCACATCCTGGGCAGCTAAACTCATATACAACATATAATACAGATCTAATATACCGGCATACATGTACATTCCGGTTTCCAGATAATTTTATTAGGCCTGAAATATTCTTTTCCATCAGACTCAACTATCAGAATTATGAATGAATTATTATGGTTACACTGTTGATTGTTATCTTTGTCATACTCTGAATGTAAACTAAGTAGTACAATAAACTGATGGACTGATTGTTTATATAGTTGCTGAGATGATGAGCCTTAGCTTTGCTGCTTGGCGCGGACCTCGGAGAAAGCAAAAAATGAGCGTTAAAGAACCCAGTTCTCAGTTTCCAAGTCCCCAACTTTCACTTTCAGACTTTCCAAATGCCGTCTTTACTAAAGTGATGTTCTCTCGCTAAAGAAACATAAGATTAGAATGTGAAGTCTGGAATGGAGCAACACCTGGTTTCAGCGAGGATGATGCTCGTCATGTTAATGACTTAATATCACTGACACCGACTTCGTGGAAAAAAATTAACATTTCTAGATCAACTCTTGCTAATCGAGTGTAGAAAACAATAGATCAGCTGTTCCATCTGCTGTAAACGACCCGCGCAACTGAGGAACGGATTCCTATGCTACAACATTGTTTGGCACCCGTTTTTCTTCATAAATTACTTTATGTACAGGTACGTCGAAAATTTGTGGAACTTCAGTATGTTTTGTGAACTAGGCATCAACTGATAATATCATTGAATCGGCCACCCGGAATAGATATTTTTTATTCATGGCAATTTATCTGTATTTTCCGAAAGTTAATTTTATCGAAGCCGTGCCGGTACCCCATGCAGTTACGGGCGGAATCTGCGAGCTGTGAGGAAGGGCTGTGTGACGTAAGATTTCTAATAGTGAGGACATTTACACACGAAAATTTGTCCGAGCGCTTGAAAGTTTGCACACGAGTGAGAAATATTAGTAGAGCGGACGGATTGTATTGGGAGACCGCCAAGATTTCTGGTCCGTGCTCACGGAATTGGTGGCGAACAGATGTAAATAGATGGATGGACAAAGAACTGAGGTGCGTGCGTGGAGTAGTTTCCTAGGTCTGTAAAGCAATTTCCAGATGATAAAATTGCGAGAGTTGGAAGGAAGGTCTACACTCTTAAGTTCTTTGTTGCATAATGTTTGAGTTTGTTATATTTGACAAAAGAAAAAAAGGCCAGTATATTATGTGATGTTTAGCAGAGATTTACAGTCTAATAAAAGTAACTCATGATAATTTTACAAGATATATATGTTCATTGCCGTAATGAGATCATCATCGTTTGATGTGATATTTGATATTATATTGCTCTTGTTTTGTCAGGGAAACTAACGATAATTGATGAGTTCAATTTGATGGAAACATTCACATCAAACAGAACTATTTATCGAATTTGGTAAGATATTGGAAACAAATAACGTTCAGTTTGCACTACTATATCCTAAGTGTTTAATGAATGCAAGTTTCATTTCGCTGTAAAGAAATATTGGCAAAGCTTCTCATGTCCTCATAATTAATTATTAGGCCTGAAAGAGAAAGTACATTTTCCCAAAGTCTCTTATATGTGATAGTTCTCCGGGAACGAGTATTCTAGCGCATCATAGTTCCAGCGCACGAGATCAGCTGACAAACATCAGCGTGAAGCGAAATAGTTTTTTAAAATATTAGATTGCTCTTTAAAATTATTGCGGTATGTCTGCAAATTTAACAAACGTGTTGTTTTTTTTTTGTTTTTTTGGGGGGTTTTTTTTCATCCAAGAAAATATTTCTCAGCTTAGAATGTCAATCGTAATATGTGCCGAATGATTGGAAATATCTCTTTTATTTGAATCCCTCCCCTCTAGATCCTCTGGTTATCTTTTTAACCATAAAGGATCAACCTCCAAACAGGGTTACCTTTCCTTCTGTCCGTCGATCGACCCTGCCGTAATTCAATTTTTTACAGAGCGAAAAAATGCCCTGGCATTCGACACACAGTTGGTCTTCACCAAGTCATGTAAGCATTGACGGAGATTAAAGTGCGATGTTATCCGAACTGCTCTGTATTGCAACAACATGAATTAACCAGAATTAATCAACTGCAGCGCATTTAATTATTAGGCCTGATATTATAACGTTCACTAATAACTGGCCCCTAACCCGGGGCTAGGGGCCGTATGAGCCCATGTACTTCAAGATCCTCATGGTACTCATATGAACAGTCACAATCAAAGCGTGACTGAGGTACATCATTTTTAGATGACGACTCTATAACGAATATTATGGATTAAGAATACTGATCAGCGATACGGATTTGATATTTTGGAACATCATGATGTCTTGCCGGCATCATTGAAAACTGTTGACCGCTTCTCTCTTGCAGGAAACAAGCCTATGTTTATGTATACTTTTGTCTTTTTGAATTTGGTGCTAATACTGTTATATGGAAATGGAATAGGTCTTTGGATTATGGACGCGGATATTCTCTAATGGACGACGGCTGGATTATGAATGACGGACTAGACGCTTGTAATTTGGGAGATTCGGCAGACAAAAGAAAACAAACAATGGGTGACTACCGGTAATTAAATAACTGTTCATCTCTTTACAACAACAACATTCCATCAAAGCTAGCGGTCGTTTTTTTGAAAACAAATCAGCAATGTTCGGTTTTCGAAATCAATTAATGATCACACACATTCACATCTGCAAAGTTAAATACCTCATTATTTAGTATGCTGATAAGGACTGTTTGGCTGGTAAGATTCAGGTTTTGCGAAATGATCTTTTGGTACAGGGCTATATGTAAAGTGAATGACGGCAGGGTCGATCGACTGACAGAAGGGGAGATAACCATGTTTAAAGGTTGAAGCAGGATAGCGCTGTGGCGTTAAGTTTCAATATCGAGGGCTCGAGTCTATATTCATGACGTACTACAAATGTGTTTCTTTGAGCTAAGGCGAATTTGTAGTAGCACGTATGTGGCGGCGCGAGAATTGAACTTCCATTCCACCACGTTAAAACTGGTGTCAATTTATCATCGTGCAACCATCTGTATGATTGTCGTGGTATTGGCATATAACTGCATTCTTGTCGTCATTAAAGGACGCTCTTCAAACACACGGGGTGGAGCTATTAATTGCAGTTCACGAGGAAATAAATTCTTTGAAAATCGAACATGGATCCTAAAGCAGACTAAATAGCTGAATCAGATATCACACTTGAATTTATTCACTCATATCACTTTATCAAAGTCTTCATTCCAAGTCAGGAATTCCTATTACCAAAAAAGTGCTGTCCCTAAGCAGATATGAAGTTTATTCGTCGTCATCCGTCTCATCCGGGAAGGCCACTATTTCAAACTTTCCCAGTTGCAAAGAATAAACCCATGCAACTGATCCCAAATCACGGAGAATATATAGCTTAGGCACGAAAAATGCAATCCATAGTCCACACGATCACATCGTTCCCAGTTCACGGAGATAATAAATCCCATTTCCCAGTTGCTATTAAGGGCAGAGACTGAATCGACAGGTCCAAAATGGGATAGAAGGCACGGCTTGGAGATTGCTCTGTATCATAGCAACTGGCAATCCGTTGCGCGAACAATTAACATATCAATAGCAAAGCAGATTTGACTGAGCCACACCCCAGGCTCCATGTTCATTTGGAGCGAAGACCAGCCAAGTGAACAGATCGTATTTCAAAACCGGTGTGAAAGATTAGATACTATCTTTGTAAATTAGGCTTTGTCTGAAAGATAATTTGATATTATGGAAGATAACTAATCAACGTATTATGTTTTTCCAAATAGATGAGCTATATCTTCGAAATATTTCGCGATATTGAAACACGAAAGACTGTTTGTGTATGCATGGAGATCTTCGACGGGAACTTCAAGTGTTGAACCTCTGATTTGTTCTTCTTGTAACTTTTTGCTGGTACAATGGGAAAGTATGAACATACCGAAATAAGCGAATCGCAGACATGTTTACATGGTTTGAAGACGTCCTTGTCCTATTTACGTGATGGAATCTTATTTGTATAAACTAGGATGAAAGTAACTCCGAAAATGGAAGTCATTGTGATAAATATTCTATATTTCGGCTTTGCTTATGCCATCATCAGGAATACATATAAACAATTGGAGTATACAGTCAGCTATATATACAAGTTTGAGTAGAAAAGGCGGCAAATATACAAGCGAGCATTGGAGTTCAGCAAACAATACCACTGGTGTGAGTTACACTCAATATATTAGTGAGTACTAGTCAATACAACGAAGCTCATGTTCACCTAAAGACAATCAGGTCCTTAGATGCCATTATTCCATGATTTAGTTTGGGTGTTTTACTCTTGATAGCAAGTGCTTCTTTGAACAGTAGTTCATTCCAATTCTTAGCTTGGTCTATTATTTTAACATTTGGTAATAACATGTGAGGGGACAGAGCAAATGTACGTCTTTTGTCTGCACCAACTGGTATAGTCATGAGATCATATATGTGTTGAAAACCAAGACAATTCAAGACATGTGATTGGATCTCACTTTTGTCTCGG
The DNA here is from genome assembly GCA_036873755.1 of Hanleya hanleyi. NCBI lineage: Eukaryota > Metazoa > Mollusca > Polyplacophora > Lepidopleurida > Hanleyidae > Hanleya > Hanleya hanleyi. The sequence goes on along the minus strand of JAVTVY010031970.1, from coordinate 424 downwards.
CTGTGCTCTTCTAACCTTCTAAAGAGGCACCGTTCAGTTTTGCCAATGTATTTAGTACCACATCCTGGGCAGCTAAACTCATATACAACATAGCTTTTCAGTTTTACAGGAATAAAATCTTTGTATGACACAATAGAGGAAACCTTCTGAGTATTGTAAATAATGACAAAATTGGCGGCACCTGTTAATAGCCGTTTTACTTTCTTAACACATATGTTAACAATACGTTCTCCTTGTTTGCCGAGATAAGGAAGTCGCACATATATTTTGCAGGTTTCTTCAGAGTTGTTACTTTTCTTCTCAGTCGGGTTTTTATATTTATTTAACAGTTTTTCACATATCCGCCTAGGGAAACCATTCCATATAATGAAATTTTGATATTTTCAAGTTCTTTGGAGAACAGTTTGCTTGTGGTACATAATTT